>JAZKJV010000783.1:0-158334 GCA_037367405.1 Ottelia alismoides
TGTTAGGGACGACACTAGGGAGCTGCAGCCTATTAAGGTATTCTTGTAGTACGTACAACTGTTATGATACGTGGACGTAGAAAGATTTACCGCAAATATATTATTAATGGAAAGCGAGAGATTACGGGAAAGCAAGATGACGATCCAGCATTTACCATTCTTTGGGTCCTGTACACACCCTAATCCTCATAATTGATTTCGATTCGAATCCATTAGGCATGGAATCATATAAATAAATGCGTTTATCGCGTAAACGATTCCCGTTTCTTCGCATCACGAGATTTAATACACGCGTGGTCAATATATTATATAAATAGACTTTCCTGTTCTCGTGATCTCACAACTTTTTTGTGTTCTGCTTAAAATTTAGACGATGAAGGCTGCTCTCAAGCTCTCCCTCGTCTTCTGCATCATAGTCGGCCTTTTCGCTCTCCACGACTGTACGCCCTTCGGAAAAACCCAAGTCGATCAGTTTTTACGGGAAAAGCATATATGGCATTAAGTTCGAACCATCTGCTTATATTTTTTTCCAGAACTGATAGTGATCAGATTTCCAGCATCGCCCCCAATCCTTTTGTTTGAAAGCACAGCCTTATTATTTTGCAAATGGTCATCGTAATATGTCGGTATATATATGATAATGTGTACCTGTATTTCTATAATGTTTCGTTAAGGTATTCATGCGCATATCACTTCATAATTTATCATTTATTTTTTCATGGCATTCACTTTCGACAGTACTGGTTTTATTCCTTTACATCTTAGGATGTACCGATTTATATCATCAATATTTGGCTACTTTCTATAAACATTTATACTGGTATTTATTTATTTATTTTTCTATGGATCATTTACAATATCGCAGGCATCCGCGTCGATGGCCTCGGTGGCAGCAAGATCAGTACACTCATTCCATGCTTTCTAGAGAGTAGGCTGAGTGGCCAGGATGCCTTCTGCTGTATGCCTACACTGGTTTGCTGGCATACCTTATATGAGTGCCAACATCACTGTGCTCCTGCTCCAACCTCTAAAACCACTGCAGAAGCTTTGCCCTAACCTATATATATATTGTCTTGCTCCCTCAATTCAACGACACAAAGAATAAATTTATTTCGCTTTGATTATTATCTACTGTAACTGTTATCTTTTAGCTGATCTTCTGATTAGCTTTCAAATTAATGCCAGACTACTACTTATCTCTTTATGCCATGTGAAAATCTTCCATCGCAATTTCATTGGCAAATACAGACAATACAAAAAAATTGAGCTATAGTGATGGTTTTGAAAAAATCCGTCACTAAATTAATCGTTGTTAAATATATAATGACGATATTATTCGTTGTAAAATGAGTTTTCGTACTCAAAATTAGCAACGAACATCATATATGTCGTTATATCATTAACAACGGTCCACATAACGACGTTTATCCGTTGTTATTTTTCAAAATATCAACTAATCGTCGTTATTTTTTTAGTTCAAAATTTAACGATGATTAATTAAATTTTGAAAAATAGGAACGGATAAACGTCGTTATGTGGACCGTTGCTAATGATATAACGACAGATATAATATTTGTTGCTAATTTTGAGTATGGAAACTCATTTCGCATCGAATAATATCGTCACTATATATTTAACAATGGCGAATTTAGTGACAGATTTTTTTCAAAACCGTCACTATAGCCTAATTTTTTTGTAGTAATCGTTGCTAATGATATAACGACATATATGATATTCATTGCTAATTTTGAGTACGAAAACTCATTTCGTAACAAATAATTCATCATTATATATTTAACAATGGCTAATATAGTGACGGAATTTTTTTAAACCGTCACTATAGCTCAATTTTGTTGCAGTGGAAATCGGGTCACTAGTATCTTACAATGCTGATTCTTAAAGTCATTGATTAAATTTGGGATATTTACACCCATAACCCTGAGTAACTTCGTAATTACCCCAGAAACTCTGCGCAAGCACGAATTACACATAGAACCCCGAATAATGCTTAACCTTTACATGATATGACCCTGTGTCAAGTTCCGTCCTAATTCTCTGTTAAATCTAACGGAAAAAGTTATATGTTGACCATTTTACCCTTCGAAACACATCCTATTTATAACATGATGCCACTCGGTTCATTAGAGAAAATGATGCCCATCTCCCTCCCCTGGCAAGCCCCCAGGCCCTCCCTCTCGCCCCCGGCAAGCTACCTCCCTCCGCCCCGCGCCTCCAACCCCCGCTCCCTTGCCTTCCAAGCTCCAGGTCGGTACCCCTCCCCCCTTCCCATGCCCGCATGCCTCCATCCCCCCGCATGCTCCAGCCCACCCACCCCTGCGGCCCTCCGCTTGGCCGCAAGCTTCAGCCCCGCGCCTCCACCGCTTGCTCGACCGCAAGCTCCGCCCCACCTCTCCCCCAACCTCTGCCCCCTTGCAAGATCCAGCCCTGCGCCTCCAGACCCCATCGCCCGCACACTCCAGGACCCCCTCCACACCCCATCTCGCTCGCCCGCTCCAGCACCAACACCCCCCCCCCCCCCACGCCCCTCCGCTTGGCCGCAAGCTTCAGCATCGCGCCTCCACCGCTTGCTTGACTGCAAGCTCCGCCCCTTGCAAGATAGCCCCACACCTCCAGACCCCATCGCTCGTACGCTCCAGGGCCCCCTCCACACCCCATCGCCTGCCCGCTCCAGCTCCCCCCCACCCCCGCGCCCCTCCGCGGTGCCGCAATACGCACCTCCATCGCTTGCTCGACCGCAAGCTCCGCCCCCTCGCAAGATAGCCCCGCGCCTCCAGACCCCATCGCCCACACACTCCAGGGCCCCCTCTACACCCCATCGCCCGCCCGCTCCAGCTCCCCCCCCCCCCCCCCCCCCCCCGCGCCCCTCCGCTTGGCCGCAATCCGCGCCTCCACCACTTGCTCGACCGCAAGCTCCTCCGCCCCCTTGCAAGATACAGCCCCGCGCCTCCAGACCCCATCGCCTGCACGCTCCAGGACCCCCTCCACACCCCATCGCCCGCCCGCTCCAGCTTCCCCCCTACCCCCTCGCCCGCAGGATCCAACCTCGTGCCTCCGCCCCGTGCTCGCCCACAAACTCCAACCTCATGCCTCCGCCCCCTGCTCGCCTACAAGCTCCAGCCCCCGAAGCCCCCTCCCGTACCTCCACCGCTTGCAGCAAGCTCTAGCATCGAACCCTCCTCCTCTCATTTCTTTTTTTTTTGTTGATTAATCTCAGCCGTTAGTTCACATAGTGGTTAGGCAATAAACTAACGGAGGGTTATCTGTGTAAAACGGAGCAGTTATTAAAGGTCTTCGGTGTAATTCGTGATTATTGAGGATTTCCGGGGTAATTACGAAGCTCAGGGTTATGGGTGTAAATATCCCATTAAATTTTGACCAACTATTTATAGAACTTAATTATGCACACAGAAAGCAGTTGTACGAGATTGTATTGTATTACACTTATTAGAGAATACGAGAACTAAATTAATCCAAGGAATGAATTCCACGTAATTTATATGGGTCGCATTTGCGTTAATAAATTATATATGCATGTATTACGGCATACTGGACATTGAGTTGACACAAATATATCACGAAGTCTTTCCCGCCTTCCCAACCTATGTTAATTCTAACCGTTAAGAAAATATTTAAATTTCATGATAATTGTATCCATAAAGGTATCGTGATCTTTTTACTCCTTGTTTCCTTTAATAGTCTGGGACGCATCCAGAGATGTTTAGGGGGCAATATTCAATATAAGACTGTTCGATAATGTCTTAAATTAATCATCACAAAATTTCATTTTGCATAAAGAAATAATTTTATAAATTAAAAAATTCCACGAACATTGGCACTTTAACTGGAAAATTGATGGAGATAGTGGATACGATGGAAAGAAGGAAGACTCATATACTATGTCTTCAAGAAACTAAATGGGTTGGAGAGAAAGCAAGGGAGATCGAGAAGACATGCTTTAAACTTCTGTATTCAGATAAAGATAAGAGCAGAAATGAAGTTGGAGTGGTTGTTCATAAAGATTTGAAGGATTGTTTGGTGAGGTACAAAGATTCGATGATCGGATTATTTTGCTAAAATTGGTGCTTGAAGAAGAAATTCTGAATATCATCTCAATTTATACATCGCAAATTGGTTTAGATGAAAGGACTAAACAAGCTTTTGGGAGGATCTGGATAAGATTTTACAAGGAATCCTACAAAGAGAGATGATTTACATAGGTGAAGATCTTAATGGACATGTGGGAAAAGATGCTTCAAGGTATGCTAGTGTTTATGGAGGACATGGTTTTGGGGATAGAAATGAAGAGGAAAAAGTCATTCTAGATTTTATAACAGCATATGATCTTTTCATAGCAAACATTCTCTTCAAGAAGAGGGAGGAGCATTTAATTACTTATAAGAGTGGCCCAACTAGAACATAGATTACTTTGCATTGAAGAAAAGAGATCGGATGTGCTACAAAGACTGCAAAGTAATCCCATAAGAGAGTTTGACAACCCAACATCGTGTGTTAGTCTTGGATATGCAAATAAAAGGGTTGGTAAAGAAAATGTGGGTTCCTAAGATCACTAGAACTAGATGGTGGATTCTTCCACTAAAGCAATCGAGCTTCAGGGAGAAGGTTTTAGAAGACTTATCTTGGGAGTGTCACCGAAGTGCAAACGAGATGGGGGAGGAAGTCATCATGTATCCGAAAGGTAGTCAAGATATGTTAGGCGAGTCAAAGGGAGGAGCTCCAGATCAAAAGAAGGCTTGATCGTGGAGTGAAGGGGTGCAAGAAAAGTTAAAAAGTAAAAGAACATGCTTTAAAGCTATGTCTAAGGATAGAACAGATGAAACTATCACAAACTACAATAGCGAAGAAGGAAGTAAAGAAGGAGTAAGCAAAGTTAAGTCAAAAGCGTATGAAGTTTTATATAAAATCTCGATTCTAAGGAGGGCCAGAAGGATATATTCAGGTTGGTTAAAGAAAGAGAAAGAATTACCAAAGACCTTTCTCAAGTGAGATGTATTAAAGATGAGGAAGGTCACGTGCTTGTTACTCATATGGATATAGAGACTATATGGGAGTTGTACTTCCATAAACTTTTCATTGGAGAAGGAAATAGAGAGATCACTTTGTGTGATCTAGCTAACAGTGAAAGTTACTTGAAGCGTGTGTATTATAGACGAATACAAAAAAAACAAGTAGAGGAGGCTTTGAAGGTTATGAGACTTGAGAAAGGTGTAGGACCAGATGACATCCCTATAAAAGTATGAAGAGTTTTAGGAAATCGTCGTTTAACTTGGCTTACGAATCTATTCAATGTTATTTGACGAAGCAAGAAAATGTCTGAAGATTGGAGGAGTATCATGCTGCCTCTTTATAAGAATAAAGGAGACACTCAAAATTTTCAAATTACATAGGTATCAAGATGATAAGTCACACTATAAAAATTTAGGAACGTGTGAATGAAAGAAGGTTGTGGTAAGTTTTCAAAGTAAAAGGAAATCAATTCGAATTCATGCCAGGTCGCTCAACTATTGAAGCCATCAATTTGTTGAGGAGAACAATGGAGATTTATAGAGCTAAAAGGAAGAGCCTCCATATGATCTTTAATGATTTGGAGAAGTCTTATGATTTGTCCCACGAAAGATATTGTGAAGAGTTTTGGATAATAGACAAGTACATGTCCTATACATTAACCTCGTAAAGGATATGTATGATAGGACTTTATCTTGTGTAAGGACCATATTTGGGAAGACTGACTCTTTTGATATCAACAATGGTTTACATCAAGGTTCAGCTGGAGTCCATTTCTTTTTACTTTGATTATGGAAGAGTTGACAAGTCACATTCAGGATGAGTTAACTTGGTATATGTTATTAGTTGATGATATTGTGTTGATTGATGAGACTAGAGATTGAGTAAATGAAAATCTTAAGGTCTGGAGACATGCATTGGAGACTAAAGGATTTCGTATAAATAGGGATAAGATGAAATATATGGAGTGCACCTTTGATGGAAGCAATGGTGAAGGAATCGAGGTGAAGATTGATGACGATAAAATTTGAAAGAGATATTCTTTTAGATATCTGGGAGCTATTTTGAAACGTGATGGGGAAATTGATGGAGTTGTTACTAATAGAATAAATGCAGTCTGGCTAATGTGGAGAGGAGCATATGCTATTCTTTGTTATAAGAAAATTCCTTTAAAATTAAAGGAAAGTTTTACAAAGCAGCCATGAGACATGCTATGCTCTATAGATCTGAATGTTGGCTTGTGAACCATAGACATGTGTAGAGAATGGTTGTAGCAGAAATGAAAATGCTAAGGTAGATGTGTGGACACACACGTAAAGATCTTATTCAGAATGATACAATCAGAAGAAAGTTGGTGTAGCTCCGATCGAGGATAAGATGTGGGGAAATCGTTTAAGATGGTTTGGTCATTTGCAAAGAAGGTCAGTTAATTCACCAGTTAGGAGATGCGAGCATTAGGATGTTCAGCCAGCTAAGAGAGGGCAAGGACGACCCAAGAAGTGCTGGAAAGAGACTATATGAATGGATCTTAATCTATTAGATATAAGCCTGAGATTGATCCAAGGTAGATCTGAATGGAGGTGAAGAATCCATGTAGTCGACCCTACTTAATTGTGGGAAAAGGCTTTGTTGTTGTTGTTGTTGAAAATTTCCACAAGCAGAACAAATAATGTAGAATTTTCTACTACTAAATTGTCGATTTTTTTTATGTATGTACTTATAAGAGATAAAATAGAAATCATTTTTGAGGAGTCAACATTTATTTATTTTTCATATAAAATATATTAAAAATAACAAAAAATATTGATTAAATAAGAAGAGTATCAAGCGTTAGAAGTTGAATTAGAAATCAACGGTCGGATGCAGGTTACGATTTACACGATGACGTTGATGTTTTAATGCAATGTTGAAGAGAGTTGAAGAAACTTTTGGTTCATCCCCATGCCACCATATCATACTAGCACAGGGGTCTCGCTTGTGTGTGCCCCCTTGCATGTGTTGCAATGGCAGCACCATCACAAAATGATTTTTTTCCTATATAGGCATTTAGATCTGCTTGCATCTGGATATAAACACATAGGGTTAGATTTCTTTCTATTTTTTATATTTTCTTCTCCACAAATAGTGCAACGGATTGCTATCGCCCAATGATGTAGCTTCGTTATAAGTGAACCTTGTATATCCACGTATTTATGCATTTTCTTTTCTAATTGGGACTGTGTGTGTTTGTTGTCATTGCTCGCAACATGTTGAATAGTGGAAAAGACATTAATGTAATCAAATTTTTATTGTGTTGCCTAATGTGTCATCGAATGTTATAACACATCTAACCATTTAAATATACTACCAAGTAGTATATACCTTGGATTTAAGTATCTAGAAAGCTTTTCATTTTCCTCGTCTTCTAGGTTTAAGGAAAATGTTTTGATGGGTGTATAATGTTGGATACATGATCATCAAGGCATACATTAAGTAGTAATTATCAAGTTCAATATGAATCAATTACAAAGCATCACAGATCAAGAAACTATAATCATGCATTTCTGATTCATGTTCCAATTATAGAATGTAAACAATTAGAGTGAAATACGTAAAAGTCAAAAGAGTAAACACTTAACAGCGAACAGAACAGTAAATAGATTAGATCATAGATCACAGAAGCATCCATATAATGGACTATCCTTAGAGAAGACATAGTCCCCACAATACATGTGAGTTAGGTACTGACAATCCGCTCCCAAGATAAGACGACACATGATCGTCACATGCGCACACCGATGAGATCATCCTCAAAAGCACCTTAGAGAACTACGACTGAGAGAGGAGGAACGGTCCATCATCGTGGTGGAAGAACATAGAGCGAGAAGGAGAATGTTTTCTTGCATGTGAAGAAAATGAATGTCTGGGGGGAGGTGTAAGAAGATCTAGTGCTCAGCTTTTTGTTTTCTAAAAATCTCCTTGAACGGGTGCCTCTTCGGATTCTAAAATGACGACTAAATCCAAGTCGTTGGATCAAGTCAAATTCTCGTAGCAGTTGAATCACAACTAATCCTTAGGATTAATTTATTCGACCCCTAAAATGAACCCCGTAGCAAAAGTCTCGATATCCGAATTTACTCTCTTGAGCCCAAGCTTGAGCAAGATCAAGAGAAGGAGCTGGAGCAGAGCAGAGCATGCACGTGTGCCCCTCTATTCCTCCTCTCTACTATTGTTACAAGATCTTGAGGTGTGAACTCATATATAAGTCCACCAAATTTTTAGAACTACTAGATATGGTAATAAAAATCTACAACAAAACTCCTCATATTTCAAATTTGAGAATTCCCAACTTCCCTTCAACATTATTTGGTTTTTCAATTTAAACTAATTTGATATTCCATTCTAGTTGCATAGGTTTACCAAGTTAAAATCTAATTACATAGTTTTAAACAGAACAATCCCACATGAATTCATCATTTTGAATAAGAGATTCGAAGAGAGTCAAAAGACATACAACTGCTACACTTTGCTTTCAGTAATGGGACCTTCCGGATTGGATCTCCACCTAAGTTTACTACTTTCACCTTGACATGAATGAAGTGAACTACATATTGAACTTCATACCTTGGTGTTAAAGTATACGGTAGAAACAATAAAGTGTTATTCTTGGTACAATCTTCTGGGTTGGTACTCTTAAAGGTCAGGCACCCCTATCTTGTTTCATGAGTGTATTTAGGAAAGACCTGAAAAACAAACCCAAACCTCCTATTCTATAATTAGAATAGTGTTGTATCTGTCGGGTATTTTTTATAGAAAATTTATGTGTTTTAATTTATACTCCTAAACTTAGATGTGTATAATGTTAAGTAGAGGAGTGTCGAACTCAGGGAGTTCAACTGTTTAGAAATTGATGTGAATGATAGAAAATTAAGGTATAAAAGGTTTCTTAATTTTATTTTTTAGGTAATTTTATGGATTTTTATTTGATTTTTATGAATTTTATATTATTTTGTAATTTTTATGTACCCTAAATAAAAATATATGTATGTATTTTATATGTTTATAAATGATTTTGATTTAAAAGTTTTTGTGTGTTCAATAATTTATGATTTTTATCTACTTTTTAAAATTATTTTGTGATTTATTTTGGTTTTTAAAGTTGAAAATTTATTTTTATTTGAAAATTGATATTTATTTTTTATTTTAACAATAGAAAATAATGATAAAATATTTTTATTTCATTTTTATTAGAAAATAGGTGAAAATACCTTCAAAATGATATATTGTATGTTTTTCTGTGAATTTTAATGAATTAGTTATGATTTTTTAAGGTTTTATACAATTTGTATTTTTATTAGTTTTATTATTTAATTTTTTATTTTTTTATTATGTAAAATATAGTAAGGGTAATTATTATAGAATTCTTAATGTTGTTTTTATATTTTTTTATGTATTTTTTAGTTTATATATTTTTTAAGTGTTTTAAGAATTATTTAATACTATATTTTTTTCAAAATACAATTTAATACTGTATATAGTATGAAATACGGTATTTATATGTATTTTATTGTATTTTTATGCTTTGTATTTTATTGATAATGTATATAGTATGTAAAGTATTTATAAACTGGAGTAGGGACTTTATTGCAGTTTCTTGGGAATTATTAGGGCGTGTGAAAATAAGCAAAAACTAGGGGTATTTTCGACAAAAATTCCATTAGTCACGTGTAAAATCATAGGATACCATCTGCTGCAGGACCGGATAGTAAATCACACTATGTTTGGGGGTTCCGATATAAATTGTCCAAAATATCTTGCTCTGCTCGTGCCTTACGCGTGACACTTTTTAAGCCGTGGGCGGTGCTGTATTCTGGGGCATACGTGCACCGCGATGTCGAGCGTTCGATCACATCCCCATCGAGTGGTTGTGGTACAAGTGAAATTAAGATATGTTTTTCCCCTTTTTAACATGGACAACGTCGATAATTTGACGAAGATGGTGATGCTTCCCGCAGCGGTAGTGGTGTTCTATCGTTCACGGCTGCAAGCTTTCGGCAGTGGAGTTACCTTCTATATGAAGCTCGATCTGTGAAGTTGCACACGATCAGATCCTCTTCTAGTAAAGCTACAGATGTGATTCGTGTCTACTGTGATGTTTGTTCTACAGGTGGTTCATGCTCTTCATTGAATCTCCAGGTAATGCAAAAGCAGTCAGATTTCGAGTCTTCAAACGTCTCTAGATGATTAAATCCAAGGCGGTGATGCTTCACCAATACTCATATTACTATTGGTGATTCTCGTATCCAGCAGGCGGTTTCATGTACAGGTGCTCATCTATTATTCAAATACAGGTACTTCTGTCACGCTAGCGATGATGCTCCAGTAGAATGAAGGGTGGTTGCGTAGCTGCTTTAGGTGTTTTTTGTCTTTGGATTAAAGATCGGTGCTGCAACGTGTATAGATTCTCTCGATTTGATCAACTCTGATGATTTATCAACGATCAGTAGCAAGTAACAGAGGACTCGAGGATCCTATCCTTGGTCGACAATCAAACAAAAAAATGGATGATGGAAGATGGTTGATCCTCGGGCAGAGGTGTAGGATGACGATCAGAACTCGGATCCTAAGGATTTGAGGTGAACAGGGCGTCGAAGATAGAACTGCAACGATGAGGTTTGGAAAGTGAAGATCATCGGGGATCGAAGATGGTGAGGAAATAGAGAAATTTGAAAAGAAAAGTTGAGAGATCAAGAGGAGAAATGAGGAAAGAAATGAGGAAAAGAGAAGAACTGGAGGGAGAAGAAGACTATAGTTACGGATCTAACCTGGAAATGGATGAAGGAAATGGTTGCCTGTGGATGCGGAATTTGCCTGGGGATAGAACTTGAGTAGAGCTCTGTAGATGATGGCCTCGACACCTGGCGGAGGCAGAGGCCGGGAATGGCGGAGCAGGTGCTGCGACGCCGACGTGATCACCCCGATGGAGGAGCTGAGGCTGTCATCCTCGCTCTGATTCTCTATCTAGCTCTAACTTTTTGGAGATGAACAATAATGACGGATGGGTCTCCTGAGATCTTAGATGTCCTAGTTATAGGATGAGGAACGACAAGAGATGGGGTCACCGGAGAGGGAGTTCGGTCACTGATGGGGTAGTTGGGTTAACGGTCAACGGTCGGGCCATTGGTGCGGTTGAAAGAGGAAGAAGGAGAAAGCAAAGGGGAGAAGCGGCATTGTGATGGGGAAGAAGGAGATGAGGGGAAAGGGAAGCATGAGGGGAGAGAAAAAGTAATTGAAATATAATTCATAATTAATTCATAAATTAAATAATTAATAACTAATTATATAGATAATTGGATTAAATAAATTAATTAAAAATACTTAATTACATAATTAAATACGTAATTGAGTAATTAAACAATTAAATTTATGATTATTTAAATAACTAAATAACTTAATAAATAATGAAATAATAATTATAATTAATAAATAGATAATTAACTAAATATTTTTATCTATTTAATTAAATAATAAAATATTAATAAAGTATACAAATATAATAGATGACATATATTAAATAATAAAAACTAAGATACATTCTACATTATATACCAATATGGTCCCAAAATCTATTTTTCACATTTTAACTCCGATTTTAGCAAAATCAGTGTCATTTGGTAGACAATTCTATAAAACGAACTATAAAAGCGACTACACCCAATTCGGAATCCATACGGCCAGTTATGAGGTTCGAAAAATTAAGGTCATGGCTTCGTGGCTTCAAGATTTATTGGCATTTTCACTTAAGTTATATTTTTATTTTTCTATAATTTTTTAGAAAACTTTAGAAAATAAATTAAGTTAAACGAGTTAAGGATAATTAATTAGAAAATCAAGAAGTGTATACATATAGTACATATAGACAAAGGGGTCCAAACGCCAAAACTCACCTGTTTTATTCTAATATTTTTGAGATATTTTTAATAAATAGTACTAGTAATAAAATGAAGCTTAAAAGTGAGTTTGATCAATTAAGAGTTTTCTATAAATTGTTATGAACCTTAGAATTCAGCTTTTATGGCTTTTTCAGTTTATCGTAATTAATTATTTTTGTAATAAATACATTTTTTTATATAAATTAGTATATAATTTTATAAATAATTTTTTGAAGAAAAGATTTTGATTTGAAATTTTCTTGATGATAAATAAAATAGATATAATATTTCCAATGTGGAAAATGTGTTAATGTATAATATGGTCTTGGTTTTCAATTATTTTTATAAACTAAGATCCTTTTCTCCCCCTACTTATTTATTTTATTGATCAAGTCAATATTGACCCAGTCTCGGGGTTAGGATAGGTCTGTATATATTTTATATACATCCTTCTTTTTCTTTTATTATTTATTTTTCTCTTTATTATTTTATTTTGGATAAAATAAGTGTTAAATATATAGTATTAATAAATGTGATTAGATATTAATTAGTGAGATCTAGTGGAGATTTACATGTATTTTACAGGAGTATTATCCAAAATGAAAGAATATAGGCGATGAATCATATATTCATCATTCCCCTATACTTTACCTTTGGTAGTCCCGTAGCAAATACTTATTATATAAATAAGTGCAAGCAAAAAGAAAAAGGAAAAAGGAAAATAAAAGAACTTTGAAGATGCTTGTTTCTTTAAACCAAATCTCACTTCACCTAAAATTTAGAACTTGGAACAGGCTTTTTGGATTAATAATGTATGGGAATTTTATTAGAATTAGGATTTAAGTCTCGACAACCCTCAAGTTCCACAAATCCTTATCCATGTTCACCTCAACAGCCAGCTGAGATCAACCCATCCATCACGTATTTTTAGCTTTGAAGTTAATTTGTACTATGTATAAATGGTGTTAGATCTTGCTGCTTAAAGAAGCAAAGAAATTGCCCATCCCAGTAATACACTCCCATTGGTCCCTCATCCAACTAATCGATCCTCGAGGCCTAATTAGGCAAAGTTGAATTTGGAACATGGTCTCATGGAACCCAAAGAATTAAGCCTAAACGACCTGAAGAATCTTAATTCCAGTTCCTAATAAAGCTCATTAGAATTAAGTGAATTAAGACCTAAACCAAGATCCATCTCTCAGACCTAGATCTATTCGGCTTAAGAATTGAACTTGTTCCGAAAATGTGAATGAATGCAACATTTTTTATGAAGTGAATTTTTGAATTAAACTTTTTATGTGATTTTTAGAGAAATTTTCAGAAATTTTTATTGAATTTTAAATTTTTAATTTTTAGTAATTTTTTGAAGGAGTTAGTGGATTGATTAAATTAACACAAATCTATGAGAATTATGTGCATTTTTACAAAGAATTTTATACACATTTTATACATACACGATTATATTGATTTATACAAGTTGTATTTACAACTTTTATATAATTAAGGATTTATCCAAATATTTTACAACATATTTTATATACAATTTTTTTAAGATGTCTTTTTTTATAAGTTATATTTACCGTTTTCTGACGGTTTTTAAAAAACCAAAATATACACCCGTGCTTTTAGAGAGCCATATTATTAAGAATGCAATAAAGTATGAGTGATGGCCTCTAAAGTACATATAGAATATATATATATATATATATATATATATATATATATATATATGGCATCCCCTATACTTACCGTAAGCTATGTCCTCATAGTGACCAAAGTAGCGGAAAAGGAAGACATAACTCGAGCTAAGTATAGATTAGTGAAAAGAATTATATACTATAATGACTGAAAAGAATAACGAATAAAATAATAGAAGTCAATCATCCCCTCTATACTTAGGATCAAGTAATCCTATGGATAGTAAACTCAAAACTGAAGATGATCGAGGTCAAAAGAATGTATACAATCAACGACTCCACTTGTACCCCCTATACTTACAGTAAAATATCCCTAAATAGAGAGAAGAATATCAACAATTGAGGAACGGGCGAGAGAGCAGACGGTACAAAAATTGAAAATAATCAAAAATCAATAATGAACGATATTACCCCCACCCCCCATACTTAGGATGAAGCACACCTTAAGTATAAGCAACAACGGGGATAATAGAACATAACGATGAACAACATAGTGTCTACACCCCCTCTCCCCATACTTAAGATAAAGTACATCCTAAGTATAGCAAAAATCCTAAGCGAAAATTAGAGGTATAAGACAAACGGAAGAAAGAAAGAATAAAATGGAAAACACGTACATACAAAGTGATCATGAAACTCAGCTATGAAATGCAGAGTGTGAAAAGTGAAGAGCACATCTCATACAAAATGAAATGTTCAGCGACTCATGATCAGGAAAGGGTTTCAAATGTTGACCAATGACTCGAAAGGTGGACTTAGAAGACAACTCAGATATATCGATGCTGCCATTGTCGTACACCTTTCTCACTATATACGAGTCTTTCCACTTGCTATCAAGTTTCCCTGGAAATAGCTTCAGTCTAGCATCAAATAGCCAAACTTTCTAATCGGGCTCAAATTGCTTATGGTTGATGTGTGCATCATGCCATTCTTTCAACTGCTTTTTATAGTGAAGGCTACTCGTGAAGGCTTCGTCCTCTTAATTCCTCCAGCTGCCAATTTTGTTTGCCTATGATCTCATGCATCATATAGACCAAAATTACCTCTTTCATTGCCCACTAAGAACTGTGCTTGAATTCTACAGGTAAGTAGCATGCCTTGACATAAATGAGCCGAAAGGGAGATGTACCCAATGGCATCTTGAAGGATGTTCTATAGGCCCAAAGAACCGAGTCCAAAAGCTGTGACCAATTCTTTCAGTCTGGGCGAACAACCTTCTGCAAGATCATCTTAACCTCCCTATTCGAAACCTTGATCAAGTGGTTACCCCCGTCTGATATCAGAACTCAAGGGATCCCGAACCATGAAATGATATGCTTTCTCAGAAAATTACAAGTCGTGTTTGCATCAGCGGCTCGGGCAGGAATAGCCTTTACCCAACGACTTACATAATCTACAGCCGGAAGAATATACTCGAATCCCTGACTCTTAGGGAATGGGCCCATAAAGTCGATACCACATGCATCAAAGACTTCACAGAAGTGAATCGACTGCATCGGCATCATATCTTTATGTCCACAAGTGCACATCCTCTTATAGTCAGTACATCTTTTTACGAATGCATGGGCATCCACAACAAGATTAGGCCACCAAAGATCTAATTGAAGCACTTTTTGTGATGTCCTCTTCCCAGAATGGTATCCTCCAACTTCTAATTTATGGCAAGAGGTGAGGATACTATGGGTTTCCTCATGAGAAATACACTGACGCCAGACAAAATGTGCTCCTTCATGATAAAGGATCAGATCCTTCCAATGGTAAGACTTAGCTTTCGCGAGGAAAGTCTCAAGTCTCTACCTGGACCAACCTTGTGGGACTACTTAGCAACAAGAAAGTTCACAATATTGGCTTACCATGGGAGCAAGGCAACAGCAAGAACCGCCTCATCTGGAAAGGTCTCCGTGATGGGAGCATCAAACTCAAAAGTCTCAGGTAATTCTACTCAGGAGGTGTGTTCCACCACCACATTCTTAACTACAGCCTTATCCTTAATCTCAATATCGAACTCCTGGAGCAGAAGGATCCATCTGGTGAGATGCGGCTTGGAATCCTTCTTATCCATTAAGTACCTGATGGCGATATGGTCAGTGAAATTGTAACTTTAGATCCTAAGATGTAGGACCTAAATTTGTCTAAGGTGAATAATACGACTAGTATTTCTTTCTTTGTAATAGTGTAATTCCGCTAAGCAGAATCAAAAGTATTGCTAGCATAATGTATTGTGTTTGGAATGTCATCCCTCTATCCTAAAATAGCTCCAACGGTAAAGCCAGAGGCATCCGTCAGGATCTCGAATGGGAGAGATCGATCGAGAGGTTGAAGGATAGGAGCCTCTATAACCATTTTCTTGAGAATCTCGAAAGTGAAGGACACTTATCATCGACAATAAACTCTGTGTATTTCATTGTAAGATTATATAACAGTTGGGCAATTTTGCTGAAATCTCGAATGAAACATTGACATGCCTTAAGGAAAGACCATAACTGCTTCAGATTGGATGGTGGATTGAGTTTCTTTATGATATCCACCTTGGTCGGATCGACCTCCCTGCCCCTGTTGGAGATTATATGACCAAGACCGTCCCCTGAGTCATCATAAAATGATTATTCTCCCAATAAAGAACAAGGTTCACCTTAGTGTACCTCTGAAGAATGCGGTCTAGGCTAAAAAATAGGAATCGAAATCATCGTCGTAGACCGAAAAATCATCCATTAAGACCTCCAAAAAGTTACCAACCATGTCCATAAAAATTTAAAGCGTGTACCTCTGGAATGTAGCCAGAGCATTACATAATCAAAAGGCATCTATTTGAAAGCATACGTTCTGAACTGGCATGTGAAAGTTTTCTTTTCTTGATCTTCATATACGATGGCCACCTAGGTTATATCCCGAGTACCCATCAAGAAAGCAATAATGGAACTTCCTGTCCAATCTCTCGATGACCTAATCAATAAATGATAGCAAGAAGTGATTCTTCTCGGTCACTTAATTCAATTGTTTGTAGTCCACATGGGCTCATCAAGAAGTTAGTACTCAGGTAACGATCTCATCTTCGTCCTTATTTATCACTGTAGCTATACCCGTCTTCTTGGGTACCTCATGTAATGGACTAACCCATTTAGAGTCAGAGATGCATGGCATGGATAAAATCGGGCGCTCCGCCACTTTTACATTTCCATTATAACCACCTCTCGAAGATTTAGGTTAAGCCTGCGCTGAAACTCACGAGATGGTTTGGCGTCATACTCTAAAAGGATGTGATGGGAGCACAGGGTCGGACTAATCCCATGGAGATCAGCTATTGACCACTCGATTACTATGCGATTCTTTTCAAGATTCTCCATCAGACAGGATTCTTCATCTTCAGTGAGATCAGACACGATAATGACCAGAAACATTTTAGGCTCTCTAGCAAGGATTCAATATTTCATGCTTTGAGGTAACGGTTTAAGCTCGAGGGAAGAAGGAACAGGGTGAGCTAGTCTAGTTAGGGCTTGGGTATAGACTGCTAGGTTTGTATGCGTAATCTCATCCTATTCTGACTCTGAAAGATCTGGAGACTGCTCATATGATAACTAACTATGTTTCAACTAGCTTTATCTCCAAGCCGGTTGCATGCTCTTCATATGAAGTATGAAGTAAAAGGAACCCGACGAAACAATGCCAATCAGCATCCTCTGAATCTGATTGTACTTATGACTGGGTATTAGGTGACTGACAGAGTTGATTATTCACTTCTAACTCAAAGGGATCAAAAATATCATAATAAACTGTAGAAGTACAAAAATCATCTCCGCAAGCCTTATCACTAATCGGCTCCAAGATTGTGTTATCCAATCTCCCATCATCTAACATCTGAATCTCATATTCTCTTGAAAGTGTGATGAAAGATTGTGTACTTGGTTTGGCCCATACTATCTCATCATTTTTCTCTATGAAATCACAGTGTTGATGACTATGTGGCTCATCTTCATCAGATGCTCCCTCTGACTTAGTTGATATGGGTTTGAGGTTCTGGATCGTCTCTATATGTATACTCTCGCCATGGATGTGAAAGTACATCTTCCTAGTACCATAATCGGAAACGGACTTAGTTGTTGCCAGAAAAGGCCGTCCTAATATGATCGGGGTATCAATCACACATTCAGGGACCACCATGTCCAACGTGACAAAGTCCAAAGGGAATTGCAAACCCTGAATGGTGATGATAATGCCCTCAATTAAACCCTTATTCCTCTTGACCGATCTATCAGCAAACTACAAGACCATCCTGCTTGGTTAAAGAGGTCCGAACTCGAACTTGTCGAGTAAGGAAGAGGGAAGGAGATTATCTGGTATCTAAAAGAGTACGATCAAAAGTTTGATATAGAACTCGCATATGACATATGGTGTTGTCATGTCTGATCTCTTGACTGGGAGACAGTTCTGATGGCGTGACATGCCTCCTTGGTCAACACATAAATTTCTGAACAGTGATTGCGCTGCCAATTCTTTCTACAAACACTAGTGTGCTCTTTGAAACCTTTCTGTAGAAGAGGGATGTGTGCCGAGGCTTCCAAAAGAGTGAACCGGATAGTGAATTTGTCAAGCATCTCTTTCGTTAGATCAGTCATCTAAGTCTTTTTGGTGTTCTCCTTTTTATCTCCTTTCTCCAAGCAGAGTGCTTGGGGAAAAGGAATATGTACATCCTCCTGATCAGTCTGTACAATAGCAGGATCAGAGGAAGAAGAAGAGAATATTTTTGGAAAATGGGGACTAGCTCCATGTAAATAATCAAGAGAAGACTCATGAGCTCTACCTGGATCAACTTTCTTTTCTTTATTCCTATTTTTGAATTTTCTCTTTTGTACAATTAATTTATTTTTCTATCTCATCACTACAAAAAAGAATGGTAAAGCATTTGCATCGACAAAGGACTCTGGCTGCTTCTCGTCTATCTTGGTGGCATCAGCACCAACCATCAACGTTCACAAAGGGAGAGGTCACATCAGCACCACCATCATAAGGCTCAACAGGCTCGCTTATGTCATCAGGTGAATCTTCACTAATCCTAGTTGAGTCTCCACCTGTAGTATCCTACCACTCCAAAGAGAAATGAAATCGATGTCATCACGATAAAAGGGATCATCTGGAAATACCTGTGAGTGGAGGGTAGGTTCTGTCAATTGTAACTGCTCTAACTTCCTATTTAGATTATTCGGATTGGGCTCAATCTGAGCAAAAAAGGCAGACTTCCCTTTGACTAGCTCAGTGACATGATTCTTAAACTCGTCCATTTCTTGCAAAAATGTGATCTGCTAGTCGGCTATCGAACTCGCAAGATACCCTAAGGTCGGGTTCTCATGAAAAGGTCCATGAGACTCGGATGAGTCTCCTCAATGGTATTGAGGCTGTTGCGGGGTTGATTGTTGTTGTCGAGGAGGATAAGACTGAGGATACTAATAGTGAAATGCATTCTGCCTCCACTGAGCTGGGCTGATATTAATGAGAACCTGACTGCTGCTCTCTGGTCTGATCCCTCTATGTCTGTGGTGGCTATTGGAAAGAAGTACCTCCTGAAGACCAATGGAAACTAGGATGATTACAACGGATCCCTGATTGCTGCGATTAGTTGTAGCATATCCCAGTGACCTCAATCAATGGTTCAGGCACCTCTGAGTAAACTGAAGGCATAGAAACAAGTGGTTGATAACTCTGATACACCACCATCTTAGTGTCAAATGATAGTGTCTGCGAGTTCTGCGAGTAATCCATAGACTAATCAGTCGTCTCAGAATGCACATGGTAGATGTGTTGAACCGGTGGCTGTAGAAGAATACATCGGTCTCTACTCACTGAATCAGCCTGTGATCTAGAAGACTTCGTAGAATTTGTATGAATCTCTTGAAGGCACATGATTTGAGTCTTCATATCACTCAAACATCTCTTAAGCTCGTCAATATTGTCGAGCTTATCCAAATTCTGGCACTTCTCTCTATTATTTCCATGCATCCAACTTTGGGAAAACGATCCCCATGTCAGCTGATGAGTATTAAGAAGGGGTAGAAACAGTAGACGAAGGAGTCCCTTCGTTTTATGCTACTCGAGAATGCTTGTGGTAGGTCAGTGGCTAGGTCTAACTGTAGGAAGTAGTCTGGGACATAGTGGTATAGTTTTCAGCCATCTCCTTATAGATAGCCCAGACTTGGTCCTCATGCTAGGAGAAATAAGAACCATCGTAGGATGCATTCACCAGTCCATGTAAATTCGGTCAACCCGCAAAAGAAGCTCTGAACTAATTTCGGTTTCAATATTTCATGGTGGGGACACCTATCTTTGAGCTCTCTAAATTTGTCCCATGCTTCGTGGAACTGCTCATTCCCGAGCATGGTGAAGTTACTGATCATAGCTCTAGTAGCATTTGTACGACCAAATGGGTAATATTTGTTCAGATATTTTGTGTGTAGCTACTCCAACATTGAAACATATCTCCCTAAATGTTTCAGCTAGTAGGTTGGTCTGTCCACACAAGAGAACGGAAAGGTGATCATCTTGATTTTATGCTCATTCACATGCAGTTCATGCACCATAATACAGACAAGCTGGAACTCCTGTAGGTGCAAGTGCAGTTCCTCAGTAGATAACCCATGGAACTTGGGCAGCAATTGTATGGTCTGTTGATGGAGCTCAAAGTTGCCATGAATGGCAAGGAGACAGATCCACCGATGTATGGTAGTAGCTACAAGGTTGTAGAGTAGATTCATTGCACGATCTGGACCAAGTGGTGGCCTCTCCTCTTCATTCGATCTATCAGCCCCCTGAGCTCCTAGGTCCTTAGCATATGGATTGTCCCATCTAGCTCTCAGCTATGTCAGGTCAGCCTTGACATCATTCGTCAGTCTACCATGCTCCCTAATATGGTTATGCATCGACTCGAGGGATGCAAGGAGACTATTGTTGATTAATGCCTGATCTATTACTACAAAGGCAATCTACAATTGTTGCGGTCCTTTGCCATCAATGGCATCTAGAAAGGAGAAAGAATTCAGATCAGGTTCTGCCAGGTCGACGTACAACTGCTGAGTTTGATCAAGGTTCTCTGGAACCGAATGTGATAATGGTAATGAAGGAGAAGAAGATGGAGTGGGACAAGAGCTTCCAGGTTTGGATTCATGCCTGGAAGATGAGTCACAATTATACTTTGGTTTGGGAGGAGGAACATCCCGAACCAATCTAGATGAGTAGGTAGGTGTGTGAGAGACAGGATCAACCAGAGTCGACTGAAGCGATCACCTACCCATCATCTTGACTAGATATAAGACAGATGATGTGATTGACTGCTAGATATCTGAAAGATATGGAATTCACACCACAAAATCAAACACAAAGCAATACCCCTACTTCACCAACTCAACCTGATGATGACCGCAAAAATAAGGTCATTAATCTTTTCAATTTTAAGGTTAGTTGGCAATGCAAGTCTTTTCACAGATTACGCGAGGTGATAGGTTCCTGAACTTCCCAGAAGATTGTCGCAAGTTCGTACTTCTAGTTGCACCTACTTTCAGACAGTTTGGGAGTAAGTAACGGACTGTTTCCGACTACCCGTTTTACTTGAGGACGGAGCCTTACACAGTGTCCTCTAAACCTCCCACTCTGCTAAGGAAACCCAGACAGTTTCCGGCTACTTGAGATTCCTCACTGAAGAGTAGCTAATTGTATCAGATCAGTAGTCTTTCAGAAAACTCAAACTTAGGCTCTAACCTTATGGATCATCCCACTCACAAATCCGGAGAGTACCTGCAATTTTTGCTGGGAATTGATCTCCCAAATCAAAGGAGTCTATTACATTTAATTTTAAGGTCAGATAGATTTATATGTCCATGTTTTATTTACAGTTATCACTTTTTTTGGATCCTTTCAAAACACGTCCAACGAAATTTTGACTTTTTGTCTTTTTGACTTAAGTGAACAAACAACTAGGTTGCGCATCCTCATTTTTATCTACAGATGCACAGACAAGATAAAAACGAAAACCCTAAACAAGCACCTATCCTCGAAAAACTACGGAAAACCAACGACAAAACAAAGTATGAAAATCATGGTGGGTGCCACGTTCCCCCAAGTGCACGGCACCTGGTGAAACAGACCCCGAGAAAAAGGGAGGGAGGTACAAGTCAAGATTCCTTGAAGGGGACCCTTCTAAAAAACAGAAAAATAGGCAAGTGCCCTTTATTTTTTAGAAAAGGAAATACAAGAAAGTAAAAAAATTCGGCTCTCTTCTTCTGTCTCGTGCTGCTCGAACTATGCTGCACAAATCAGAAACAAAAATCCGTGAAGTAAGAAAAATAAAATGGCATAAAGGAGTTCGGAAACCCTAAACCTAAGGTCTCTAAGGTCTACCCTAGTGTTGCCTCCCCAGCAACGGTGCCATCTGAAAAACCAACTGGTGAATCTACTATTCGCATTCTTTATTCTTTTATTTTAACTCTTCTTTTTAGCAAAACCACCTGTAAATACCTATAACTACGATAACTTAGTATTGTGCATGACATTGTTAATATCTCACATTTAGCATTTATTTTGCAAAAATAAAAGAATGAAGAGAAAAGAAAAAGAATGATGTATTTAGAATAAATACAGAGTGACCTAAACCCCAAGAGAAGGTCAAGCTTTGACCTGATCGCAAAAAAAAGAAGTAGAGAGTGATAAGGTACACTATGTATTGTACATATCACCTATACTTATGTATAATATTTATTCATTTTTGACAAAATAAAATATTTCATTCTTTTTACACACTTATGTATAAGCTTAGAATAATATAAAAATAAAGAAAAAATAAAGAAAATAAAAATAAAATCATGAAACCCTTGTACAACATACACATTTATATTATACAGTCACTATTTATTCTACATCATTAATTAATTTATAAAAATTAAATAAACATTGATGGGGAGGGTACCGCCGAGTACTACCCCCTAACTTGCAGACTTTCAAAAAAATTTAAATAAACATTATTTTGTATCCCTTAAATTTTTTTGCAAATAAATAAAATATAAAATAAATAGAATTTTGTAAAAAAATAATAAAATAAAAGATTTGTACACAATGTGTAGGTATACTATACCTGTAAATAATACATTATACTATATTTATCCTATTTTATTTCTAGTAAAAATAAATATAAATTATAGAAAAATAATTTACAAAATAATAAACATTTTTATTTTATTTATTTTTTTGAAATAATTTATAATTTTATTTATAATTCTTTTTATTTACCTCCATGTTGTGTCGTCTAGCTTATCTTGTCTACTTCCTAGCTCCTTTTGATTGCTCCGTCGCGGCTTCGTTGACCGAGGTCAACTAATCCCCTCCGTCGCCTTTTCACTCCAGATCGAGTTTGCTCCATCTTCACTGATTTTTCCCGACCCGATCCAATTGAGTCATTCTTCGAATAAAAGCCCCTATTAGAGGGTACAGATCCCTAATCCACACCTGATCCTCACCTCCAAGATCCATGCCTCAGTTCGCGTGTTTCCATTCGATTCTTCTCAAACTTGGGAGCCTACAAAACCATTGCACCCTCCTCCTTTTAGGGCATCTCCAACTGCTCCACCATCCTATTGTGCCCAACCTCCCTTTTTCAAAGTAACAGTCAATAGAGGGAGCAGTTGAGGGTTGCATCTAGAGCGGAGTGCCCCAAGTCCGGTGAAGCTTTCGTTTATCTCAACCACAAGGAGTCCCTAGCCTCTGGTCGTGCTGCCCATCGAGGCCATCACTACGGAGGACGTCATTCTCCAGCCCAGGCGTCATCATCCACTTATATGTTATATTGTTAACTTCATTCCATTCACATATTGCTCGGTAGTTCCAAGTCACATCTTGCATCGATCTTCGCATTGTTACCATTTCTCGACTTCACTTCGCTCCTCGCACACCCCACACGACTTGACTTCACTTCTACATCCTGCTCTATGTTCTGTCCCTCGATCCAACTTTTGGGTTGGAATTCAACCTCGGGTCAAATCCATCTCCTTCCAATGACCTACACATCCACCTCCCCAGTTCATGCTAATTACAAGCTATAACCCTTCGCCGGAGTTTTATCTCCAAGCAAGCGCTTTATCTTGCAGGACTAATGCTCAAAGACCTCCAGTTAGGAGGGTATTTCATATATAAAACTCATCTTGCATGCTTTAGCATGTCACGCCTCTCCAGGGCCTCCTCCTTGGTCTTGGACCCTTATAAGCACCTCTACCTTTACTGACCACCGTCAGCTACCTTTTTCCCATCAGAGCAACACCAGGGACCGTCAGACCAGTGCGCAATTGCCGATCGAAACTCGTCGGAGGCGAGTTCTTGACCAGTTCGTCCAGACGCAATCCTAGTCGTTGGATCTAGTCGCCTCCCTAGTCTAATCTTCGCCGTCCACTCTCGAGGGGTACAGATCAATGGATCTTTCTGAAGGCCATGCTAGAACCGTCCATCGCC
Organism: Ottelia alismoides; assembly: GCA_037367405.1. Lineage (NCBI taxonomy): Eukaryota > Viridiplantae > Streptophyta > Magnoliopsida > Alismatales > Hydrocharitaceae > Ottelia > Ottelia alismoides. The sequence continues at coordinate 24,131 of JAZKJV010000783.1, forward strand.
AAAGGGTATCCCCAGATCCTGATCGTCCATCATAAGTGAGCGTCCTCAATCGTTGGATAGTGCATAATATGGGGTAAATTTCACTCATCCCATTTCTGTTTTGTATTTGCTTTCTTGTCATGTAAATATATGTCGTAGTTTAATTTGCCTTAGATAAATTGCATTTAGGACCTCCTACTTTACTTATTTGTAGTTCAGTCCAGTTGAGTTTATATCACTTGCGTCCACGCGTGCTTTCTTGGGTCATTTTCATTATTTGCTCTGAATTTCCTATATGTTATGAAATGAATGCCAAGTTTTTAGTATTTTCATGCGAGCCAGATTCACGTGTTGTGCACGACTTGATTAGATTATTTGCATACTAAGCCCATGCATTTTTACTGAATGTTATTATTTAGCCCCTAGAAATTGTTCTTTTTACATAATGGTCCATGCAAACTGTTTTAACTATTTTTCTTTTATTTAAATTAAGAAATATTAAACTAATTCTAAAAACTACCTAAAATTACTCCTAGTGTGTAATATGTGGTAATTTTTGTGGATTATTTTTCAAGTGTGGATTATTTTGCTTGCATTTTATATTTCAAAAAATTAGAACCCCCTAAAAATACCTTATTTGCCTTCTTAAATTTAGAAAAAATCGAAAAACTTCCCCAAAAATTCATGTGTTTGTCTTTTGGCCAATCTTTTTTTATTCTTTGTAAAAACCCTAAAATCACAAAATAACTAAAAACTTATAAAAAAATCATATAAAATTAAAGAAAAATCCAAAAATTGTGATTTCAGTTTCCATTTGTAGACTTTTATTTCTAGTTTATCATAAAATTGTTATTCAGGCTTTAGGTAATTTCTATATTTTAAATTTTGAAATTAGTTTGGTTGTGCATTGTTTTACATATTTATCACTATCTGATTTTTGAAAATTCACAAAACATTGGAAAAATCTAGAAAAATTACCAAAAACATTTCATAACATGTAAATCCCAAAAATATTTTACGTAATTTTTTGAGCATTTTTAGCTATTTTAAAAAATTCAAAAAGGGTGTGGTGTGTGTGCCATGTATTTTGTGCTTGTTGGCTTTTTATTCAAAATTAAAATTTGAAATTTTAAAATCACTAAAAAATATTTTATTTACGACAATTGACTACTGATTCTCTCAATCGTGCTCCTTGTATTCGACCTTGATCACAATACCAGTCAAATAAAAATAACAAACCGCTTACATTGATTTTCGTATTTCTATTAGTGGTTGATTTTCTCGTTGAGCCAACCGATTGATTAGGGTCACAATGACCTTGATTATTTTGATATTAAACCCTAGTTAGTTGGATGCTCGTCAGAATGGTTGTTGCTGGGGAGCACGACTTAGTAGTCATATTTCTCTTTTGCTCATTTTTTATATCTATTTGTTATAACTACCTTCTAACACCTTTCTGTTTCACTTTTTGTTTGAGGAACTGGCTGAGGGAAGCTTCAGCTTTCTTTTAGAGTAGCCCTTATCCGAGGAGCAGAGAAGCGAGAGTATTTATAGGTCATAGATTAGTTTTATTTTCGCAAAAACTTCTATTATTGTAATAATTTTAGACTTTGGGACTCTCTTTGGACACAGATTATTCGGGGTCTGTTTCGCCGAGTACCGGTGTACTCGGGGGACCTCACCGGAGTTTTTTGTTTTTTCTCAATTTTATTTTTTATTTGATTCCCGAGGTTTTAGTCCTTAGATTAGGCGTTATACTTATTTGTGCTCGTAATTAGCTAATGTCCCAACACCTAATTTCATATTTGTTCCTATAGATCGTAATTGGACTTAGCTAAAATAAATCTGAAAAAGTTAGCTTGACTAGATACGAGACCACATGTCGCGAGGAATCATATATAGCGCTAGCAGGAGCCCTTGTGGCGGGCATCGAGTGACTCCCAAGATCGAACTCAGGTCTTATATTTGATTAGCTAATTGTTGTGCTTCATGTAATAAAAGTTGCTCATCTATGGATGTTTTCCTCGTGCATCATATACATAGTTTACTTTCAGTCTTTAATTTATGCGTGGATCACCTTGCATGTAGAGTGCTGGAGTTAGATAAGCATTTCTATATCTACATGCATCATTGTGTTTGATCGCGCATCGACTTTTCTGACTTCCTCCCGATGTTTATTGGACTCAAAATAACCAAGGAAATCGGAAAACTTGTTAGGCGTTATATTATTTCAGAAAAATACCTAAAAAGATATGACCAAATAAAATTGGGATTGTTAATGCAAACTTGACCCTAAAACTGATATCACCTAAAAATCTTTGTTTTGGGAGAGTCACCCCCTCCTTATTTGATTTATCTACAACATGAGAGTGATCCATACACTAGGATAGAGCAAAAACACCTGAACTCTCTTCAGACTATTGGTTGTGTGATTAATTGTTCTCCAATGAGGACTTCACTGGGTAGCCAGTATCGGTCCGGGACTTCCTTAGCAGATTGGGTAGATCGGGTAGTTGGTAAACAGCCCGCACCCAAACTGGCTCGGAAAAACTAGTTGTGAGATCGTGCTCCTAACAGCTTTCTTAATCACTCTGATATGGATTATCACCAAAATAAAATTAGACAAGATTAACGATCGAACTTTCACGGTCATCAGCTCATGTTGAGTAGGTGAAAAAGGGGTTTGATTTCTCATCTTGATTGCATTCCATATCCAATCCTCATGAATCTCCAAATCACGATGATGGGAAGGATATCCCTTAGGCTGCCCTTGGTAGCATCGCTTTCGAGCACTCCTCTCCATTCATCTAGGGCAACTTTAGAGAGCTCATACCCACTCTCTGAACCCGAATTCATGACCACCATGTTATCCCTCGACAAGCCTTCTACCATTCTTAAGGTGCCCGAGCAGAGGCCAGCACAGCTATATGTTCATTTGACATCACCTGAGTTTGGGTCTTTTGCCTTTGTAGAGACTACAAACATGGCCAGCAGTGAGGGACACACTGATGAGCAGCTACAGGGATAAGCATTCGTATTGGATCAGGATGCCATCAACAACACGTTGTTAGATTCCTTGGAGATCATGCAGAGACATACCAAGGACCAGAGAGCATTCATGACAGAAGTGAGACAGGAGCTCATGTAGATGCGAGTCGGTAGAGATGAGCCGCAGAGACTAGCCGGTGGAGAGATACCACGTCAGGAGGGTGGAGACGAACAACCAGAGGATTCGCAGGAGCCAGCGAGACATCCACGACAATGAGGCAGTTGCACAACCCTGATGGAACCCTCACACATAGATGGATCAAGCTTCTAGATATCCTTGCCGACTTCAAGCTTCACCCCAGACTATCCAGTTGTTACCCAAGTTCCATGGGCTAGCCACCGAGGAGCCTCACCTCCATCTGTAGGAATTTGAGATGATTCCTAGCACTATCAATGACAGATTTGTGGACGAGGACACTATCAAGTTGATTGCCTTCCCGTTCTCATTAGTTGACAGAGCAGCCTACTGGATGAAGCACTTGGGGAGGGTAGTCACTACATGGGAGTAGCTCTGGACGAAATACTTGAACAAGTACTATCCACTCAATCGGACCAACGCAGCACGAGATATGATCAATAATTTCACGATGATCCCAAATGATCAGTTCCACGAGACTTGGGATCGATTCAGAGAGCTCATTGATCGGTGTCCACATCATGAGATATCCAAGCCCAACCTTGTTCAGAGCTTTTTCTGTGGGCTAACACCGGAGTTGTAGTGTCTAGTGAATGCCTTGTAAGCAGGATCCTATTTTGCCAAGGACGAAGACCAAGTCTAGGCCAACTATGAGGAGATGGAAGAAAAATATACTGTGATGTCTCAGACCCGAATCTACACTCAGGGGAAGCCCCTCCCACAGGTTGTTTCCTATCATAGGATTACATGTTTCGATGTCGACCCTTCTACTTCGTCGTCAGCAGCAGCACTTGCCGAGTCTTCAGCTACTGACATGGGCATCATCAATCAGAAACTAGACCACATAGAGATCATATATAAGAAGCAGAGCCAAGGAATGGACAAGCTCAACAAGCTTGACGAGCTTGCCAATACCTTGAGTGACTCAAAGACCCAGATCATGTGTCTCCAGGAGACACAAACGGCTTCTCAGCCCCTTCTCAGGTTACAAGCAGATCTAGGGAACAACTCCACCCAGCATTCCACCTCATACCGACATGTCCACCATATCCACGTAGAGCCGGTCCAGCAGCTCCAGCACTACCAGCAGCTGCCACCATCTCCTGATACTTAGATGGTGGTCTACCAGTCAGATCAGCCCCTGCCAGCCTTCCGCCGCCAGACCTCGAGCAGTAGGAGCCATTGATGGAAGTCAACAGGATCTGGTACTCCTAGTACAAACCTCAGTCCAGGATTCATCATGACCATCCCGGCTTTCGATGGTCGACCGGAGGCACCTCTTCCCAACAACTGCCTCCAGCTCAGACAGGGCAGAGCAGCCAGCAGCAGCAGCCCCATTACTCCCAGCAGTACCAACAGCAGGGTCATCGTCCCCACTATCAAGGATAGTAGTGGATGCAGTAGGAGCAGCCTCAGCAGTATTACCACCAGCAGCAGCAATCTCAGCCTCATTTCCAGTGAGGCAACATGTCTGGTTCTTATACACTTGTTTATAAGATCCAGCCCTTGATGACCTCGCAATCTTACTATCTGACCAGCAGACATCCTTCCAACGAGAGATGGACGAGTTCCAGCAGAAAATGAGGGAGATTATCAAGGGAAAAACCGCCATACCATCTCAGATTGAACCAAATCCGAACAATCTGAAGAGAAAATATAAGTAGGTATCGTTTATAAAGACTACCACTCATGGTGATGTTTTGCATGATACTTCTTCCACTTTTCTGCTGCTGATTTTGTAACACTTAGGAATGGTAGGATGCCAACCGATGGCGACTCGTCTGAGCGACGTCCTCATGCAAATTATAGGGTATTAGATGAGGATGGAAACGGTGATGATGCCGCTCACGATGATGATGATGGCGGTAATGCTAAAGCCACCAAGGATGATGATCTAGCCGATGGTATTGAGGTTGTCATGATTCCAGTTGTAGATGGTGGTGCTGATGCCACCATGGTTCCAGATGCTTGGCCAGAGTGTGGTGTTGATGCCACAAAGACAGATGTTGTCGGTGGAGCTGATGCCACCAATTTACCTTCAGTTATGTCATCTCTTTCTGTACCTGAGGACCATTCTAGAAAAACACAAAAATGGAAAAATCCAAAATATAAATAAAGGAAAGGTTTACTAGAGGTTCAGCTTGCTCAGAGCAGATGAGTGACTCAGAGCAGATGACAGATGCGGAGCAAGACGTCCACTAGGAGTGCGACTTTGATTACAGATGATGAAGCATTTGGGCAGACCCCATATCACGAGCTCTAGTCACCCCTGTAGACATTGCAAATTCACATATGATAGCAGATAAGAGTTCAGAAAGCACACTCATGGTACAAGACACATTTGAGGCTGATGATCGTGGTCAGGATAACGAGGCAGATTTCATCTCATGTGCTTTAGATTCAGATCCCTCAGATCCAAACATTGATTGGGAGAACTTTGATGACTATTTACCATGTCTGATTTCTACAAAGTCGATAGCTAGGGCGAAGAGCGAGCCAGTTCAGATGACAGATACACAGCATGGACGTCTTCGTCAGATTTACAGATGCAGCGAGAGTTCTCACAAGTATATCCAGTAGCCTTCACTCAGACATTTTAGAACCAGATTTGCTAGCTCTCACTTGTCCAGAACTGAAGACCTTGTTGCAGAGCATGAAGTACAGATTTCTTACGGGTGAGCCAAATATGTTCCCAGTCAATATCTCAACAGATTTGACTAGAGATCAAGAATTTTGTTTGATGGAGGTTCTTGAAAGAAACCACAAGGCAATTGGATGGAGTGTATCTGATCTCCAGAGGATAAGTCCGTCCATGTGCTCCCAACACATCTATCTCGAAAAGGACGCCAAGCCATCGCGTGAGTTCCAATGACGACTGAACCTAAATCTTTGAAAGGTGGTCATGAAAGAAATATAAAAGTGGAGCGTTGATTTTATGTACCCCATATTTGACTCCAAATGGGTTAATACATTGCATGTGGTACCCAAGAAGATAGGTATCACCACATTTTTGAATGAATCAGGAGAGGAGATAGCTACCTGGGTACCCATTTCTTGGAGGGTCTGTTGGACTACAGACGATTGAATCAAACCACTAAAAAGGATCATTTCTAGTTGTCATTTATTGATCATATTATCGAGAAGATAGCTGGGAAGAGTCATTACTATTTCCTTGACAGGTACTCGAAATACAATCATATGGCCATAGAGCCCAAAGATTAGGAGAAAACGACATTCACCTGTCCGTTTGGGATGTATGCTTTTAGACAGATGCCCTTTGGTTTATATAATGCTCCGGCTACATTCCAAAGGTGCATGATTTCCATCTTCTCGAACATGGTGGGTGACTGTTTAGAGGTCTTCATGGATGACTTTTCGATCTATAGCGATGGATTTGATGCTTGTCTTGACTACCTAGACTAGGTACTTCATCGCTGCATAGAGGTCAAAGTTCTACTATCTTGGGAGAAGAGTCATTTTATGATGACTCAAGGAAAGGTCCTTGGCCACATCATCTCCAACATGGGCATGGAGGTCGATCCGGCCAAGGTGGATATCATCAGGAAACTCAACTCACCGTCCAATTTGCAACAGTTGCGGTCTTTTCTTTTATTTTAGCTCTTCTTTTTAGCAAAACCACCTGTAAATACAATAACATAGCATTTTGCATGCATATTTCACATTTAGCATTTATTTTGCAAAAATAAAAGAATAAAGAGAAAAGAAAAGGAATGGTGCATGTAGAATAAATACATAGTGACCTAAATCCCAAGAGAACGTCAAGCTTTGACTTGATTGCGCATAAAAGAAGCAGAGAGAGATAAGGGTACACTATGTAGTGTAAATATCACCTATACTTGCATATAATATTTATTTATTTATTATAAAATAAAATATTTCACTCTTTTACATCCTTATATATAGCCCTAGAAAAAATATAAAAATAAAATAAAAAACATAAAATTAAAATCGTCAAACTCTTGTACAAAATACACATGTATATGCTACATTCACTATTTATTCTACACCCTTAATTAATTTATAAAAATTAAATAAAAATTATTTTGTATCCCTTAAATTATTTTGCAAATAAATAAAATATAAATAAATAGAATTTTCATAAAATAATAAAATAAAAATATTTGTACATAATACATAAGCATATTATACATGTAAATAAACATTATAATGTATATACCCTATTTTATTTTTAGCAAAATAATTTAAAAAAATCATAGAAAAATAATTTATAAAATAATAAACATTTTTTATTTTATTCATTTTTTATTTTGAAATCATATAGATGGTCCATACTTGTTAGCAGTATAGCTATGACTGATAGTTTTCTTAATAATTAAGATTAAAATCCTCCTATAGGTTAAACTATAGGGTTTTGTTTTTTATCGGTTGTGGCACTCTGAGATATTGCAATATCAGTTATGCACCTCATTTTTTGGAATATCATTCCAGCCCATGATTTCTTCCACAATGATCACTTGTGCCCCTCACATTAGTTGCCGCCCATCCATATCGCAAACAGACGTTAACTTTAGCGACATAAGGGGAATTAGATTTTTTAAAAAAGGGATTGAAAGGGCTTCCTCCTCACTCCTCCCCCTTTCTCCCCCCTCCTCCTCCCTCGACCTCATGCTCCTCCCCCACGCCCCCTCCTCCTCCGCCCCTTGCTCCTCCACCGCCCCCTCCTCATCTACGCTCATCCTCCTCCCTCGTGCCCCCTACTCCTCCGCCCATTGCTCCTCCCCCACCCTCATGCTCCTCCATCACGCCCCCTCCTTCTACACCACCCCCATGCTCCTCTCATGTGCCCCCTCCTCCTCTGCCCTCATGCTCCTCCCATGTTCCCCACTCCTCCCCCGCCCACTGCTCCTCCCCCTCCTAAACTCGAGAAAAATATATAATGCCCCAACATACTAATAGCATGGAATTGCTCTAAGAACTTTCTTATTGGCTCAGCTTAATATTGGATGATGAGTCGTAATTGTATTTGTGTCACAATTTTCGTATACATCTTATACATGTACATCTGCTTTTGAAATGGAGACATACGGTAAGACATACATATATTTGTGCACCACAAGGAACCATCCTCTAGAGGGGCATCCTTTGAAGCAACATGCTATACAAGTCTATGTAACAACCATCACAAGAGTTTAACCTCAAAAACAAGGTTTACAGATGTGAATGATCATGAACCAACAAGGTTAACAACCACGTTCTCTTGTAGCAACATCGCCTTCAACCATCACTTCAATTATCAAATGTGAATGATTACAATGTGACTGATCAAAAGCATTTAAAAGATTTACCGGTAGTTTCTCTCAAAATATGATTTATTAATGGATGATAGATCAATAAAAACCACACTAGTAGGTCGAAGCATAACCTAATAGGGAATGATCAACGTAGCTCGAGTCATAGATCAAAACAAAGAATGATAATTCAACCTGGATTACGAAAAGCACAAGTGATCATTCACTTGCACAAGGATGATTGATCAATGTAAGAGCATACATATCCGTCTTCTTAGCTATTTAACTCACCAGCACCTTGCCTACCATGCCTCACTTGTCTACTCTTACTAACATTGGAATTGTTGTCTCGCTAGATGTGGGAGGGATGGTGAAACGTAGTCCGAGGTGCTTTCTTCTTTCCAAGCAAACTCTCCACTTTAACAAGTATACACTCACTTGCAGAAAAACCAGTGGAGGTCTCTTTCATCTCTTTGTTGGTCAGAATGGTCACGAAGCGAGGTCTCATCGCAAGTCTGGCCTTTGTCACACATCCTTGGGGGCAATCTCAATGGATCTCCTACAGCTCTTCTTGTCATCTCACTGTCAATGAATATAGCAGCAGCAGCAGCAGCTGAGAATAGTTCAGAAAGACCAACTAGAGTGACAAATCAGCCTAGATTAGGGGCAGTTATAATTCTTCCTTTTTATATAAAAGGAATAAGTAATCGTTCACTTGCATACGGATGATCGATCAACGTGACAAACCAACCACTTAGAGCAGTACTAATCAATCAGCCATACTTTGACTGTTCAACAGTATGGATTAAAAATTTCAACAAGAGGCACCATATAATGTGCAATAATCAAGGATGATCAAAAATTTTGAAGTACTCCATATTCGATACAGTTAGAGCTACACGTATAGGCACTTATACAGCATACAGTAAATTGGGGAAGAAAGCCATTCTAGAACTATAGATTTTATGGGCACAGGAGATGAATGAATGAATGATTACAGTCGGCCACAAAAGCTACACCATACAAGGGTCCCGTTTCCTGTGTACTAACAACTAAGGTTTCCATTAAGTACAAAATGCAGACAAATTCCATCGACTCTGACTGAGGAACTCAAGAGAATAATCGAAGGAAATTATTTGCATACGCCATGGGCATAACCTCAGGATGCGGCTGCAAAAAGGAATGTCTGAGTTAACAAATAGGCGAATGAAGTGAAAGGATAATTATACAACAAGAACGCAACCATTTCTAACAATCGTATGACTTGTTCAAACTGGATCTGGAAATGGCTAAACTACAACTATCAGGTTAGTATCTTGACCAGGAAAAAGTGTAAACAGTGCTTACCACAGCTGAAAAAGAGACAATGTCTGGCTTGAGCTCTGGTGCTTTAAAGCGAATGAAAGCACCCTTATTGCCCATCTGCATCAAAGTAAATTGGACAGATAATAATTAAAGTTTTGGTAGCATTCAAAAAAAGCGTCAACGCATTCAGTCTATACAGCTGCCAGGTTATGAACATATTAGGATTTAAAGAACATCTGTGCTAGCCGATTTCTATCAGCAAATAGAATCCTGATTCTTTTTTCAATTCAATTTCTTAATTTTTGAAGAGTAGACAAAGGTCTGACTTACTAAAAATTCAACTTAGTCTACTTAGTCTACTGCACGTAATAGACTGAAGATAAGGATGCAAATGGATATGACTGTGTATCTGTATCTCGTTCGTCACCCAATCCATTTTATATAGATTTTGATATATGTATTCGTATTCATTTTAAAATGGACACTTGTATGATATCCACAAATGTCGGATATCATATATATGTTCTCATGTGTAAATATTTTAATAGATTCATGTTTAATTATATGTAGCGTAAGTTATATCGTACTTTCACCATAGTAGGTAAACATGTTATGAAATAAATACATTTACTATATTTGTATCATGTATAAGCATCCAATACATGTTCATTTAAGCTAATATATGAAGTAATTTTGGTCATATCTGCATCTGATCCACATAAGGTTTTTAAGGACATTGTAAAATAGTTTTCATATCTGTCACTATATGTATATGCATCTATTCGTATTAAAACCAGATAAAGACATGGCAACACCTATATCCATGTCCATATCCGACCATGTGTACCTCTAATTGGAGAGATTATGAGTGCAAACGGATCAGAGCTGGATAAGATTTTAGCTTTATCTATATCCAAAGCAAGATTGTCGAATTAGAACATTATTCAATCCAATTCAATCCGTTAAATATTCAAATCCAATCCAATATGCTTCGCATAATGACAGATTGGGTCGGTTTTTTCATACATACATGTTCCCCCAAAATAATTGTACTTGCTGGAAAAAATGTGTGTTGTTTATTCCACAACCCTAGGCTCTCTTATATAGGAGAGGCGCCTATGGGTAAATTACAAAAAGAGTACATAAAAAAAGAAAATAAGAAACAGTACAAAATAACTATATAACATGACATATATCTCTACACTCCCCCTCAAGATGGAGCATAGATATCGATCATTGTCAGCTTGGACGAGCACTTCTAGAATGGTCCTCTAAGTAGGGTCTTGGTGAAAATATCTGCAGTATGGTCCCCAGAGCTGACATGAGATGTGGAGATAAAACCCTTCTTAATCATATCTCGTATATAGTGACAATCAACCTCAATGTGCTTGGTTCGTTTATGAAATGCTGGATTATTTGCAATGAATATAACAGCTTGATTATCACATTCCAATGACATAGGAAGTGGTACATCTATATATAGATCAGTAAGAACAGCTTTAACCCCACATCATTTCTGTACAGACCTAGGCCATAGCATTAAATTCAGACTATGTACTGGATCTGGCTACAACCGTTTGATTCTTGCTTCTCAATGAGACGAGATAATCCCCAACAAATACAGCAAATCCTGTGGTGGACTTCCTATCTTTAGGACATCCTGCATAATCTGCATCCACGCATGCTGAGATAGTGATCTCCTTGCCTTTCTTAAATAATAGACCCACGCCTGGAGATGATTTAAGATACCTATCATATGTATAGCACCCATATGTACCCGACGGGGTTGCTACATGAACTGGCTCACCCGACTAACAACAAAGGATATATCGGGTCTGGAAATGGTAACATAAAGAAGTTTTCCAACCAGTTCTCTGTATCTCCTCCTATCTACTTTGTCAGTATCATCATCATATACTTTCATGCTTGGAACTATAGGTGTAGTCATGGCCTCAAATTTCAGCGAAATTCGATCGAATTTCTGTCAAATATTGATATCCAGTCGAAATCGAAATTCGACCGAAATGACCGAAATATGGGGGTCCTAGTACAAAAATGAAAGAAATTCCGGTCGAAATTCTACCGAAATTTCATCGAAATTCTGTTTTGGTCGATACTGAAATGGTGACTGAAACCGACATTTAGGGCCTTGGGTGTAGTAGCAGGCTGACATCCAAGCATTTCCGTTTCAGTCAGTAAGTCAGTGACATATTTCCTCTGCGTCATCACGAGTCCTTGATTCCTGGCAAATTCCAGACCCAAAAGTATCTAAGGACTCCAAGGTCCTTGGTGATAAACTCACGACTCAGCATTTCTTTTGCCCTCTTGATTCCTTGTATATCATCTCCTGTAATAAGAATATCATCAACATATACCATAATTGCAACCATGCCTCTGGATGTCTTCTGTATAAAGAGGGAATGATCTGCATTGGAACGTTTGTACCCATGTTTTTCAAACAAGTCTGAAAGCTTTTAGAACCAAGCTCTAGGACTCTATTTAAGGCCATAGATTGCCTTATGAAGTCTACATATCTGTAAATATTCCCCCTCAACAGCAAAACCAGGTGGTTGTTGCATGTAGACTTCCTCCTGAAGATCACCATATAAGAATGCATTCTTCACATCTAGCTGAAATAGTGGCCAATCTCGAATAACAACCGATAGAAGAATCCGTAAGGTGGAATGACAAGCTACATGCGAGAATGTGTCAAGATAATCCACCCCATATGTTTATGTAAACCCTCATGCAACCAGACGTGTCTTGTATCTATCAATGCTACCATCTGCATTTTGTTTAATTGTAAATACCCATTTACAACCAACTGTAGACACGCTCGTAGGAGCAGGAACAAGACTCCAGGTGCCTCTTGAATGAAGAACATTCATTTCTTCCTCCATAGCTAATCGTCATCTACTGTCCTTCCTTGAAATGTCCACAGCAGATAGGGAAATAGCAAAGTTTCTGAATTCTTCATACAAACGATCAAAAGAAACCATAGAGGCAATAGGATATGACGTACAACTACGCTTCTGTTTCTGAATCGCAACAAGTAGATCCAAATCAGTAGCCTCCTCGTCTGTCTCCTGTAAGAAGTATGCTCAGGTAAACCATTAGATCCATCATTAGAAATTATATTCTCAGAACGTACCTCATGCGAGCTAGATGATGAGCGATGACCATGGGCAGATGCGGGTCGACGGGTATAGTGGTGTGGCAAAGGTGGAACAGGAACGGTAATAGGAAGAGAGGACGGTGTAGGCAGAGGTGGTGGTGGTGGAGCTGGTGGTAGTGCCGGAGATGGGTGTGGTGGAGGTGGCATGTATATGGCTTCATCAATGTCAGAAGACATCGACCTATCACCTGAAGGGGAGAAGTACATAACAGACTCAAAAAATGTAACATCGGCACTAACATAATATTTCATGTGCAATGGATCATAACACCGATACCTTTTTTGTGTCCTTGAGTACCCGACAAAAACACATTTGACAACTCTAGGAGAGAGCTTGTCAATACCAGGAGATAAATGGTGGACAAATGCCACCGAGCCACGAGGGGTAAGTGAGAACAATTCCTTTTCAGGAAAGGTCACAGAGAAAGGAATCTTCTCATCCAAGACTGACGATGGCATGCGATTGATAAGAAACATGCCGTTAAAACATCGCCCCAGAAGGAATGAGAAGCACGACTCTGTATGAGAAGTGTCCAAGTGACATCAAACAAATGACGATGTTTTCTCTCTACAACACCATTTTTTTGGGAAGTATAGGCACAGGTTGTTTGGTGAATAATTCCTTAGGTAGAAAAATAATTGGAAAGAGTATTAGTACCAAATTCCAAGGCATTATCAGTCCTCACAATTTTCACAGAAGCAAAAAGAACATTACAAACTTAATTTATAAAATTTTTGAGTAAATTACAAAAAAATCTTTGAACTAAGCACATGATTTCAATGTCCTTCACCATAGAAATTTAATTGATTATTTCGTCATTTTAACCTTAAATTTCAATATCCATGGACCACACAGAGACAAATTTGAAAGTTCGAGTACCACATTGTTACCTTTTAAAGTTCAGGTATGATATTGAAATCAAGTGTATAGTTCAAGGATGTTTTGTAATTTACTCTAAAACTTTTGATAACATTTCCAACTTCAGATTTATTCTTCAGTAAGAATACTCTACGACAATGTAAAACATGTGTCCTTGATGATCAGGGACACGACTCGGACCCCAAATGTCAACATGAAGCAACTCAAAATTGGAGATACTACTCCGACTTTGACGACTGGGAAAAGTAAACTGATGATGCTTTCCCAATCGACAAGCCTCACATTGAGAGGACGTGTGAGGCGAAATCTGGGGCAGAACACGACATAACTTCTGAAGCAGGAGATGACCGAATCGCAGGTGCCGCATAAATGGTGAGATAGGTCCAACAGGTAGAGAGGATATTCCGACATATGGAGGCCGAACAAGATGATAGAGACCCCCATGCTCATGGCCATGACCAATCACGTTGCCCATAAGGATGTCCTGAAAAAAAGAGAAGATGGATCAAGAATGGCTCGACAATGTAAATCCTTTGTAATCTGACTAATAGACAATAAATTCATAGAAAAATCAGGTGCATGCAACACATTCTTTAGATGCATAGAATGTGTCAAACTAATCTCCCCCTGACCAGTAATCGGGGAGTGGGTTCCAACTGCAATAACCACAATGTGTCCTGGGGAAACCTGTCTGTATGTTGTAGGTTGGTCCCAGTCTTCACACAGATGATGTGTAGCACCAGAATCCAAATCCACTATATAGTATCTGAACCACTACTGCTAGTGAGAGCAAAAGTACTACCTGAGCTACTAGAGGAGGCAAAAGCAGCAACATCTGGATGGCTCTCTGATACTGGCAAAGGCATCACAAGACCAGCTGGAGATATAATACCCCTCAAACGAGCTACAAGATCATCAAAGTGTTGATCCAACGAGGAAGCTGGAGGCTCAATTTGTTCAGCCACTCGTGCAGAAGCCGGGAATCCATGCTTGGAGTAGCATGTATCCTCAGTATGTCTAGGGCGATGACAAAAAGTACATGGTTGGCGAACACGATCTCCCCTTCCCCGAGGTCCATGACCATGAAACGAAGAACCATCACGACCTCAGGATGCTTCCATTGCTAAAGATGTCTGATTTGTGATAGAAGATGGGACAGTTATACAACTGAGTCTGCGAAAAGCTTCCTCCATAGGAGGAATAGTAGAGTCTGCCAGAATATGAGAACGTGCCACATCATATTCTGGATCAAGTGCTGCCAGGAATACTCCTACCATGGTAGCATTCCGATAGGTCTTCTGCTGCTCAGGAGTAGACGCGAGAGGCATAAAGCCATACAGCTTCTCAAACATCCCACGTAGGGATGTATATAAAGAGTGTAGTGGCCGTCCACTCTGTTTGATAGTGAAGATATCATATTGGAGCTGTAAGATCTTCGTCTTGTCCTTAGCATGTGAATATATAGCAGCAAGAATGTCCCACATCGCTTTGGTTGTGGGCTGATGAAGTATATCATTGGCAATCTCGATTGCCAACGTACCTAAGAGCCATACTTTGGCATATGCATCACCCGCTCCCATGAGACGTTAACTCCAGTCTTCTCAACCGGTTCTTCCTCAGTAAGAATGTGTTTCTTACCGGTAGACTTCATCATACTCAGGAATTGCGCAGCCCACGGTTCATAATTTGACCCATCCATCTTGACTACGGGTGTTGAACCTCTGAAGGCGCCTGTAGATGGAATATCCACCTTGTTCTCTGACATATCGGCTTGAGAAGACTAGGACTGAATACTTGACTGGATTGTGTCTACACCAACATAAGGAGATTGGATTGCATGTGTAGACTCATGCACCCAATCTCAGCATGTATAGGAACTAGAAGACGGTCAAGCCTTACACACAGAAGCCCGCGTGAAGAAGCAAGTGCCCACGAGGCTTGGTGTGCACTCACGCACGGGATGGAGCGCACAACTGCACTAGGCGTACGTCGCGTTAGGGCTGGGCATGAAGGTTGGGTGCACTAGCCGCACCAAGCATACGTCGCACTTGGGGCTGAAAGTGCGAGGGCACTGGTGCTGAGCATGCGAGCGAGCGCAACGCAAGAGCACCAGCCACAAGCATGTGGGAGAGAGGTGTGGCGTGCAGGAAAAGACGGGGCAGCGCCCGCAGGAGAGACGGTGCGCAGGAGAGGGAGGTGGCGCGCAGGAGAGAGAGAGAGAGGCGACGCACAAGGGAGAGTGGCCGGCGGGTGGGGATTTAGGGTTAGGTATTCGAGCTCCGGTCTAGGATCGCCGCTCTGATATCATGTTGGAAGAAATGTGTGTTGTTTATTCCAGAAACCCTAGGCTCTCTTATATAGGAAAGGCGCCTATGGGTAAATTACAGAAAGAGTACATAAGAAGAAAGAAAATAAGAAACAGTGCGAAATAACCATATAACATGACATATATCTCTACGGTACTAATGTTTGTAGTACAAGCCATTATGATTATGGTTTGACAATCAACCAAATGAATATTTATTAGGTACTAATGTTTGTAGCACAAGCCATTATGATTATGGTTTGACAATCAACCAAATGAATATTTATTACAACAAATGCTGGAATTTTATATTTAATCCTCAGGGTTTTTATCATTAGTAGTGACATTCATGACATTTTCATCAATGCACAATTCATAGAGTCCACCAGAAGTCAGAACATCCGCAATATATTTATAATAATGACTTATGACAAGTTTATTACACAATAGAAATGAATAAAGATTTCTAACAAGCTTAGATACAGCTATAAGGTTCCTCCTGATTTCTGATACATAAAGACACTCTTTAATTACTAGGACCGATCCACTATTTATTGATAGTTTGCAGGTCCTGACGACGACAACGACTGCGACAATACTTGCATCAGATCCCATCTAGATGTCTATCCACCCTTCACCAAGACTCTTAGTTTCTTGAAATAGATGCAACAAATTGCATACATAAACAGAAGCATCAAAATTGGTGACCCAACTACCTTCTTGTCCAACGAGAAAATTAGTTTTATGATGAAAGTAAATTCCATACATGCTGGGACTTTACCTTTATTGGTAGACACCAACTAATCTGGACAGTTATGCTTCCAGTGTCCCGGCATCTTGCAGAGATGATAGTCATCGGGTTTTTCTGATGATATCATAGTGGAAGCATTTGATGATTAGCCAATACCATGACTCTTGTTCTTTCTCTTTTGGGTCGGATCCTTTTGAAAACCATGCTTCTGATTGCGCTTTCCTTTAACTTGTGCAACCATTGCACTACTTGAGGGGCTATCCTTCTTCACTACGTCTTCAGCAGACTTTAATGCAGCCAATAGCCCAACATTAGTATAGCCAACTTGCTCATGTGGTATGTGGCCACAAAGCTTTTGAAAGACTTAGGGAGTGACAACATAATGAAGTCAACTGGCATATCTTCGTCCATGTCTGCCCCCAGGGTTTCCAGCTCATAAAGGTACTTTTTTTTCACTTTATCAAGGACAACATTATCTCGTGGTTCAGGATTTCCAAGATTCTCATTTCATATGGAGGAAGTCACTTTATCACCAGAGAAGTAAGAAAGCTTGTGAAGGAGTACGGAATTGAGCATCGTGTCGTATCTCCTTACCACCCACAAACTAACAGCTTGGCAGAGATTTCTAATAAGGAGATAAAGTTGATTATTCAAAAACTTGTTCATCCAGATAGGAAGAACTGGTCGTAAATGCTTGACTCAGTTCTGGTGGCTTATCATTCAGCTTACAAATCTCCTTTGGGTATGTCTCCTTATCATTTGGAGTATGGAAAACCTTGTCACTTGCTAGTAGAGTTAATTCATGGTCACATCCATACTTAACAGATTTAGAAAAAAGAAACGTAATCTATTCCAATATGCAAAAATAAAAAAATCAAATTAATTCAATCATATAACACCAAGTTGGATCGGATTATATATTTATCCCATCCAAGTCCACCTCTTGACAACCCCAACACATCAATTGTCAACATGCAGATTAGTGAGATAAACCGTGCCAATCAAGTATATGGTAAATGGCATACAATTGTCCAAATTAGACATAAATATTTACCAGTGTCCGACTAAGCTACTCAACGGAGTAACCACATAGAAAAATAGTGGTCGACTACCCAACTGACTAATAAAAAAGCTTATAATTATTAATTTTTGGATTTTCATACTTTTCTTTAATGCAAAATAAAACTTAAATGTGTATCATTTGATTGAATATTTTTATTTTGTTAATTAATGATCATACACGTATACAACAACAAAGCCTCTTCACACATTAAGTAGAGTCGACAACATTGATTCTTTGCCACCATTTAGATTTATTTTGGGTCATTCATAGGATTAGATCTAAAAATACCTAAGATCCATTCGAATAGTTTCATCCACCATTTAGATCCTCCTCGACCTCTCTTAGATGGCTCAATATCTCAAATCTCACATCTTCAAATTGGTGCAAAGTGAATAATGTCAATAAATATGGACTCCAAACACATTAAGCTTCTAACATTTTCTTTCTTACTATTTCTCGTGAATTTTAGAAGCTCGTGAGGGCTCTCTTCTCATCTCTCTATTTAAAAAAAATGGAAATAGACGAAATTGATGATGTCAACCCACTAAGAATGAATGATGAATCGGTGATTCATCATGACTTCATCTTTTTGAGAAAAAATCTTTTTCTAACCTTGCATTTTACAAGATTTCAAGCATAAATTCCATTTCATAAGTTTCATGTGCATTACATGAAAAAACCGATAGAAAGTGTAATGTCAATGTTGCAAAGGTCGGTAGTCAATATCCAGTCGACCAGATTACTAACTAAGGATTAATCACAAGTCAAACAACTAAACAGATTTAATCAGCCATTAATAGATTTTGAATTATTTAATTATTTTAAATATATAAATCATTCTTTATACATATACTCCAATATATTTACATAAATTGGTACATTTTTTATATTATTACAATGAAATACAAGAAACCAAGTATTTCAATCGAACATTAGGCATCTTAGATTAAATGTTCTTAATAAAAGAGTAGAAAGAGAACAAACACACAATACAACATCAAAAAAGGACTGACTAATTGGTCTAGTCATCTCGGCCAACCCCTACTAGACTAAACAGACCGACTAGACAGCCTAATCGGTTGCTTTTTGCAAGCTTATTCCTTGTAAAATAAATCTCCAAGTTTTTCTTTGAGATTGAAGACTACTCAGCGAGATCACATTCTGGTAGGGTATGTTGGAACGGTAGGGACATCAAACGATTCTTCAACGATGATTAGGATTCAAGGAATATCAATAGTGTATACCATTCAGTTTTGTATTAATGGTAATTCCTAATGTTATCGATTACTATTAACATCCATATAGGATTGATTTATTTTTACATGCTATTCATTCACTTCTAATGTTATTGATTCGTATATTTATAATATTCGTCTATATGAATGTTATATTTTTAAGATGTGTAGTATTCTTGTTATTTTTTTATAAATGTATAATAGTAGAAAATATTTAAATCTACACAAACATATAAGAATATATGTATAAAATTGATTGGATTTTATCAATTATGCCCCTCTGAGATATTGCAATATCAGTTATACCCCTCCTTTCTTGGAATATCAGTTCATTCTTGGCTTCTTCCCCAATGATCACTTGTGCCCCTCGAGTTAGTTGTCATTCATCCCCAACGCACATGGACGCGAACTTTGGGGACACAAGGGAAATTAAATTTTAAAAAAAGGTTGAAATGTCTTTCCACCCACTCCTCTCATCCCCAACCTCCTTCCCCCCTCCCAAACCTCCTCTTCCCCCTGCTCCTCCTCTAGCTCTCCCTCCTCCTCATATGCCCCTCTTCTCCAGCACCTCCTCCTCCAGTGCCCGCTCTTCCTCCTCTGCCCCCTTACTCCTCCACCACCCACCTCCTCCAGCACCCCCTCCTCCAGTGCCCCCTCTTCTTCCTCTTCCCCCTAGTCCTCCATCGTAGCCACCACCCCACAGCCTCGTCCCATCAGTATCGAAGCCGCAAAGACTCCATGTTGGCATGCCTCGATCCATGAGTAGGAACCTCGATCCCCATATGCAACCAAAGCTGACAAAGTTATGTCCATCGACGAGGACAACGAAAGAGAAGGCCGAAGGGTGTGGGGCGGAGGAGGGCCAAAGGAAGAGGATGGGCGGAGGAGTTTTTTGGATAATTATGTACTGCTTAACCTCACCATAGTTTAAAAATCATGGTTAAATTCAACTCATTGACAGCTAAACTAATGGAGAGACACAAGTGATAGAACGATAAGAAATCAGAGGCACAATTGATGTTCCAAAAAAGGAAGGGGTATAAATGATATTGCAATATCTCAAAAAGGGTGCAACTGATAAAAACCCAAGTTGATTTATATATTTAAAACTTAAAAAAATCAAAACTAACAAAAGACCGACTAACTCTAATTATTCGTCTGAATACCGATTAATCATTGGTCAGTGACTCTGCCGACTGAGTATTGGCTTTTGTAACCATACTCAAACGAACCTTCCAACTCCAAATTTGCCTACATCTGTCACAAAATTAGAAGGATCAAACATCGTGAATGCACATAACACATTAAAAACCTTTCCAACATTAACTTTCTATGAAACCAAATCCAGCAATCATGTATGATGATCGATCGTTTAAAGGTAGCAAGAAAATCAAATGACAAAAGGAACTCATCCAACTTTTTGGTCTAATAAGTTCGACTGGAATAAGGGCATGCACATCTCACGCACCTAAACATCGCATACTCGGGCCAATCCTTAATCAATGACCCTGTCAATCGACTACTGACTTCTACAACCTTACTTAAATGCACCTTTCACCTCCAAATCAGCCTACATTCTATCACAATATAAGAAGGATCAAACATCCTGAATGCAATAACACATTAAAAGCCTTTCCAATAATTAACCTCCTATCAAATCAAATCCAACAATCAGGCATGATGATTGACACTTTAAAGGTAGCAAGAAAATCAGACAACAAAAATAACTCCAACTTTTTGGTCTAATAGGTTTGACTATAATAAGGACATAAAAGTCTCATACACCTAAACATCACATACTCATGCCTCTTGACCAACAACAAGAGCATATAATCGTAGAGACGATCACAAAGAGCCTTTTCTTAGTGCAAAAACCATACCAAAAAGTTGAACCACGTTTATTCCCAAGCTTTAGCCGCAAAAAGGTTACCATTATATCAATACATCAAAAATCTCCCCCCAGAAACGGAGAGCCAAACGAAACATTAGACACCATCAAGATTGGTACAACCCCACAAATACATTGTACCACCCGTCAAAGCAAATCTGACCCATCAACACAAATTTACATGATCCACTTAGCCAACAACACTTTGTTCGTCTCCTTCAAACTCAAGCTAGATGATTCCTCCTTATTTTTGTTATATATTGCAGATTTTTGTGATTTTGAATAGAACCCATTGATAGACAGGGCAACATCTCCAATTGTGTGCCATCTTTGATGTTTGAGCATAGCCATCAATGAGCAATGCTCATATGCCACTCACATATTACATGGCCCATTACCAAGTTTCATATACCACGTGTGCGCCTCCTCACTTATTGAGTTTTTTAGTTTGTGCATATTCAGCATTATATGCTCCAACTTGAGGTGAAGTGTCAAGAATGGTGAAGGGCTGAGTTGATTTTGGTAATTGGACTTTGTGAGAAGATCCACTAATTGTGTAGTAGAGGATAATATGCTCGGTCCCACATCATTTATTGTGAAAGAGTTCAAAGTATGTGTGGGGCCTATATAAAAGGCCTTTACAAAATACCCACAACTCAAAACTTCCTTGTCAATCTACATGAAAAGGGTTTCAAAACGTGCAAAGAAAGATTATTGCTAACCACCCAAAGTGGGAAGCAAAACTTCTCCCAGGGGACACGATGGATTAATCAATATACTAATAATAATAAATAATGATCGAGACCAAATAAATCCATAATTTTTATTCAAAAAATACTTTCCAAGGTACAAAAAGATTTTTTTTACGGTTGCATGCTTTTTGCTTAGTTTGGTTAGGTAGAACGCAGGTATCCAAAATCCGATATCGTAGGTCCAAATCCTACAAACTGTGATTGTCTTTTTGGTATGCTGAATAACAATAACATCACTTTATAAAACAGAATTACAACTCAAATTTGACCTCCTCTTCACAGGAGGTCAATAAAAAAATAAATGTTACTAAATTAAAAATCCAATTGATCATTGCATATGTATTGTTCCGAAAGCTTTTTGTCGCTTACTATGTCCTTCCTTGTCTATGGATGCCTATGATCCACCGTAAGCTTTACATCATTTGAACCTGATTATTTAATAAGGCTATGCCATCCTAAGATGTTGCTAAATGGATCTTATCAACAACCATGAATGATAAATTATAATCTGCGGTAGAAGTTAGTAAGAAGAATCGATGAGAAAACATGACTAGGAGATCTTTTTTCAGTGGAATTTGATAGTCTTCCCAGTTAACAATATAAATTTTGTTTGTTCTTGTGCTTTCTTGTTGCAAATTCTATTTATTTCACCACTCCGGCAAGAATTACTTCCGAATGCTACTTAATCAATTGTAATATAAAAGCAGTTATTATATTATAATAGCAAAGATACTATTAGGTTCTGATTAAGTTAGTTAATATTTAACAAAGAGAGAACATGTTTTATAAGATGAGTCATTACGTCAATTACCTGATAAAAAGCTCAATCCATAGATACTTAAACTACATAGAAAGAAAAAAAAACAAAAGTGCTTACGTGCTTACTTGATCACAATAATTTGGAGCAGAAAATACAGTAATAAGTTTTCCATCATGGTCAATTTCGTAGCCTTCATCCTTCACCTCATGAGAACGAACAACGAGATCTGAAAAGAGTTTATTAGCATCAATTTTGTATATATAATTGAAGAAAATAATGAACAAATAAGATTGTCACCTAGGTTGTTATCATCCAAAAATCTCTTTGTTACATCACCACCGAAAGAAAGACCAACACCACGCTTGCTGGGTCCTCTTCCTGGTTGAGGTTGAGGATCGCTCCAAAGCAATTCACACATCAAACCTAATACAATAAGCTGAATCCTATCAAACTCAACTCCACATAGCAGAGAAATTGCAGTTATATATCCTAAGCTGGATAATCCTGAAAATAAATTGCTAGTCTGCATTCATTGTAGGGAGAAACACAGTAAGATCAAGCCCTCAATTACCATGCTTCCAAGGAAAGAACAAATGAGAATATATGAACCAGTGAAGAAAATAAAGCTACCACCGATAGTAGCCATTGCAATAAAAAACTTCCAATACGTCTGCCCTCAATATATGAAACATGTACTCCATGCATTACTTTGAACTGCAGCGTGATCCAATGCTTCCGCCCTCAATCATAGATCCTCAATTTTCAATGTTCCAAGTACTGACAAAATTGGACTGTTTTCACAAAGTAGGGAGGATATATCCTAGTAAAATGAAATTTGAGTTACTTGTGGAAGAAAAAAAGTTTCGTGTTTTTAGAAAATAGTCCAGTTGATTTGATTGATTTGTTCCTCAGTTTGCGACTTCTTCTTCCAAACAAAAATCTTCATCGGTTTTCTATATAAACAAAGCTAAAGCACTGGTTTCTAATCATAGAAATCATCTCCTACCTTCCTGCATGGAAAGGGAGCGACAGTCCTAAATTGGCACCCAATTACATAGTCAGGTTAAAACGTTGTAGGACCCCAAACAAAAATTACACTACGCCCAAGGATGAGATCAAAGATTAAATTGATGAATGGGATGCTGACTGCTGACAATGATGGGAAGCTACTTGTATTGTCAGTAGTACGAAGGAATCCATTGCCAAACAAGTGATGTTTTAGACTTCTAAAAGATCTCGAATGGGTTGCATGCAATCCGCTATGAATCGATAATCATAAAAGCAATGCAGCCATTTTGTGTCGAGTCCTTGAAGAAATTCACAGGGATAAATATCAACCAATATCCTCAAAATATTACAGAAATGACCAAGAAGGGACTAAGTCTGTCCAACCCCTAGCAGCCCTGAGATCACTCCTCACTACCCTTGAGCTTGTGCCTTGTGTCACAACTAGAGCACCTCAGTATTCCGTAGCATCAGTGAGAAAGAAAGTCATACAGAAATCATTTTACAACACAAGCAGTTTACCATGCTATGATGTTCATTTCTCAAAACCAGCCCATCACCTACTATGCCATCTGTCCATCCTCTATTACCAGTGCATATGTATCTTGTGCCGGAACTTAACTTTCGAGAACATTACATTCTATTCCCCCAACCTTTTGAGGATAAATCAAAAATAGATCACTCTCACCAGTTACGATTTCTTTTTTAAACCCACTTTTGTTCTTAATTGTTCTTCAACCTCCTAAATTTTCTTTTAAGCACTTTTTAGATAGTTTTGGAGGATCTCATAACTACGGGATAGATTGGCTGACGTGAACGCAATGGCCTCTATTACATATCAGTCCCTTCCCCTTTGCATTCGTGTATTGTCGTTCAAATTTAGGTTATTCAAGGGGTCTAGAGCTTCCTATATAGCATAACACTCTAGAAAGCCAAAAAGAGGAATTACACAAGGGGCCCTAAAGGGTTGCATGACTCAATAAATAAATAAAGAGAAATAGCTTAACAACAAAATAATTCTAACATTCCCCATCAAGTTGGAGCATATCTATCGATCAAGCCCAACTTGGAAATCAACCATGAGAGACGTTTCTTCGGCAGCACCTTCGTGAATATATCTGGAAGCTGAATATCTATGGAGATATGAGCAGTGATCTTCCTTCCTCTTACAAAATATCTAATGACATGACAGTCAACTTCAATGTGCTTGATATGTTCATGAAATATTGGTTGGCAGCAATGTATGTAGCAAACTTGTTATCAAAAGATAAAAGTGCAGTAGTAGCAGGCAGTCCAAACTCCTGAAAAAATGAGACAAGCCAGGCACTCTCACATGTAGCTTGGACAATCGCCATGTATTCCGTCTCTGCACTCGATCTAGAAACCAATGCTTGTTTCTTGCTATGCCATGTAACAAAATTGCTACCAACAAACATAGCATAGTATGTAGTGGATCGTCAATCCTTAAATGAATTGGCATAATCTGCATCTTCATAAGCAGTGCATCAGCATGACCACTAACCACATAGAAGAGGCATCGCCCTAGAGATTTCTTCAAATACCAAAGGAACAGAAGAACATCATGTCAAAGACTGTAAAGAGGTCTCTCAATGTGCTAGTTGGCTCGGCTCATAGCATATGATATATATGGCCTAGTAACATAAAGGTAGAGAAGTTTGCCCATTATTCTTCTATATCGTGTGGTATCCTCAAACTCAGGATCAGTAGATTTAAAGTGTTTCCTCAGTTCTACAGGGATGTAAAATGGTTTGCATTCAGGTAGTCTGGTCTCTGTAAGAATATGCACGACAATATTTATGTTGTGAGAGATGTAGTCCTCCGTAGTACGTATCACCACAATGTCAAGAAAGCATAATTGTCCAAGATCCTTCGTGACAAACACCTTCTAAAGGAAGGCCTTGATCTCTGAAATGTTTGCTTTTCCATCACCAATGACAACCATATCATCAACATAGACAACTAATATAACAATACAAGTAGACGTCGTGTGACAAAGACAGAATAGTCAGATGCCATCTTGTGGAAGCCAAGAAAACCGATCTCTGTAGTAAGCATGTCAAATCATACCTAAGCACTATGCTTTAGTCCATAGCTGATCTTATGAACCTGGCATACACGTTCCCCCTCAACTGCACAACCCAACGGTTGCATCATATAAACCTCCTCCCTGAGGTCACCATAAAAAAAAGTATCTTCACATCTAGTTGAAAGATAGGACAGTTCTTGCTAGCAGCAATAGAATAAATGGTCCACTCCGACACTGAGAGAAAATCTTTAAGTAATTCACACCATAGGTCTGCGTGAAGCCTTTGTCTACCAGCATGGCTTTCAATCTGTTAATAGAACCATGATGTGATTGTTTAGTCAGTAAAGGCACATCTGTATGCCACAAGCCTGACTGTTGCCTGTTGGGGAGCACGACACAATATAACATGTACCCATGGATGTAAGTGTGTCCATCTCCTCATCCATGTTTTTCATCAGCAATGATCTTGCAATGTACTATGATGATCTTGGAGAACAGATATAGCCCTGAGAACGTCTATAAATCTCTTATCACAACTGGATAAATCATCAATAAAAGTAAAATGTGACATAGGACGAAATGTGCATTGCCTTTTTTGTTTCCACGAAGCTATAGAGAGTTTTTTTAGAAACATCTGGTGCAGTAATGGCAGAGCACTTGAAGAAGGCATATTTTATTGCAAATAAGAATCAAGCAAAGGTACAGAAGCAGGCAAAATAGTGTGTTTGCGTATGTAAATAATTTGTGGTGGTCATGGTAGCTCCAAGGGGATGTCGGTGACAAGTTGTGTAAAGTAGCTAGCTTATTCAAAAAAGGTGACATCAACATAGATAGGAATGATGACCTATAGGGTCGTAGTACTTATACCCCTTTTAGACATGAGAACATCCAAGAAAGACATACTTGAGAGCATGAGGAGATAGTTTATCTGCACAATGCAACCAAATTAATCCACGAAAGTGGAAAAGATTCCTCATCAAGATACAAAAGTGAGAAAGGAGTTACCTCCATGAGGAGCGAAGACAGAACCCTACTGATGAGATAAGTGACAGTGAGAACAGCATCCACCCAGTAGGTTTTGGGAACCTTCACGTGAGTAAGCAAGATTCAAGCAATGTCCAGAAGATTGAGAAGATTCCTTTCCGTTACTACATTTTGTTGTGAGGTATACAGATAAGAGGTCTAATTTGAGATAGAACTTCAGCAGATAAGTGACCGACCCGCAATGCCATAGGAACAGGTCAACAGAAATGGAGACAACACCAACAAAGGCCGAATCAAAAAGAGAATCAAGGTAATAAAGATTCTTCCCATGCCCCCCACCAAAAATCTGCATTATCTTAGTGGTCCTAGAATAGAAATGGAATTCAAAAATTTTATGAATAAATAAGAGGCTTAAACGAAAATCTGGTGCGCAATAAACGTCAGTGTTCACGAAATCGGTCTATGTGGCCGCATATGCGTGTGCGGCACCTTCAGTGCACCGCTTTCATGAAACCCTCCATTATGTGTCAATGGCATTTATGTGGACAGCATAGGCGGGCGGTTCAGCCGCATATGTTCTATGTGCACCCGCTTTGGGTAAAATATGATTTTTTAAATGTAAAATTTTTATTGTGATTTTTATATGTGATTTTTAAGCCACCTATTTTATGTTATTGCTCTGAAATGTGTCAAATGTGTGTATGAATGCCTATCATAGTATGATTTGTGCCATGTTTTTTTATTTGACGGTTTTTATTGTATGCTTCGTAGCATTTGTCCGAATTCGATCATGTGACATAATTTGGATAATATTGCACTGTCATTTTACCCTTATTCGTTGCTTTTGCATGTATGCCAACCAAGCATTTCATGACATTTAAATCCATCATCGAAGCAGTCGTACTACAAGATTGGAATAAATGTGTGAGGAAGAAAACGAATAATATACCAATAATTTAGCAAACTAATATAGTCAACTAATAGATATTTGAATGTAATATATTGGTATATGTAGAGTTTGGTACTTCTGATGGAGAATCGATCATAAATAAAATGACGGGGATAAATGATACTATGATTCAACAATAAAGGAATTTATACAAATATATATTCACATATATTAGTATACAAGTTGCAACAAAAGGCAATCCATTTAATTTATTATTAAGAAGCCCATAATATCATCGTATCATGAACTTTAGTAGACATACTTAGTTACAAATCTCACCTCCACATATTGTAGTTAACCAGTTAAAATAATATCGCTTGAACATTTATGTTTTCTTATATTATTTTAATTAGTACATTACTAATGTTATTAGTGTTAAATTTTAATTTTCTTTCAGATACTTGCATATGGTGATTTTTTCAATTATTATATGTGCGAACTTTTCTATCGAAATACTGATATTTGATTGAGCTCTATATGAAAGTCATTTTTTAGATCTTCTATTAGACCACAATTTTATCTAAATTCAGTTCAGTTGCAGCCAATTTTGTATATATTTATTTATTTATAGATAAAAAAATAGGAAACCGCATAAAGATGCATATACCCTGCATATGCCCCCATATAATGCTTAATCGCTATACAGTGACCAACTCGAATGCATATGCATACCGTTTTCCTAAACTTTGGTAAACGTCAGAGACTGAGTCTAGAGAACTCCGTAGTCCCAACGATGGCAATAGGAGAATGAGCACTATTGGCTAGTCGAATCGATTTCATAGATGAAGAGGGTTAAAAAGAGATCAGAAAACTACCTTCTCCATACAAGTAAACATGTTGGAGTCAACGATTCAAGTCGGTGCTTTAGTTGAAGTAGTGTTACCTACAATGTCTGAAATAGTAGCAAGATGCTCAGTAGAAGTAGGACTGCTGTAAGCAGAGTTCTCCAAAAGCTCTACCATACGAGTAATAAAATTCCCCTTATTGTTAATCACCCAAAAGGGCACGCAGTTATCTGTGATTTTGCGTTTGATAGAAGTCTCTTGTACCATCATAGAGGGCGCAGTGTGCATGGGTTCGATCTAAGTAGGAGTTGATGCCATCGCGCTCAAAGGAAAAATACCAATATGGTCTGAAAATCCTTTAATCACGCATCAAAAACGATACATCAAGTCGTAACTCTACGAGTTTCACACACAGACGAGTTGCAGGCAACCTAGATTTTCATGTTTGGGCAGCATAATGGCATGTTGGGTCATTGATATGTTGTCTCGCCCCAAGACATATCAGTACAGACCTTGATCAGACCTTTTGCGACTAGAGGAGATGTTGTTTGGACCTTTTGGCAACAGCAGCGGTGCCACGAAGATCTACTAACATCGCACGATTACGTACGATGGTCTCATGCGGAGCCCAATGACAATGGATTAGTCTCGCGTGAGGTCGAGGTTGTTTGTTGAGTAATGTACTTGACGAGACTTCATGGCGGTGACACTAAAACAGAGATGGAGAAGAGCGGCGAGTGGTAGTGGGATGTTAGGGCAAGAAACCCAATCTAGGATCGTTGCTCTGATACGATGTGAAGAAGAACGAGGGAATGAATGACTTGTCTTATTCAACGGTCTAAGGCTTCTTATAGAGCATAAAACCCTAAAGAGCCAAAAAGATAAATTACATAAAGGACCCCAAAGGGTTACATGACTCTAAATAAATAAAAAGAAATAGAACAACAACAAAATAACTCTAACAACTACAATGCATAGGCATCTCCAATTGGGTCAGCAAAGGCCCAAGCGCTCATATCAGTCATCATCAATTTTCGATTTTGCATGTTCCCATGTTGGTTGCGAAACTTGGCAATTTCAATCATCCAAGTGTCATGGCCCTGGTAGAATAATATATGAGCCATCCCTTCAATCGTCCATGACAACAATTGCAGTAAGCGTCCATATATGGGTAATTAGATCTCACCAAGGTCCAATTACCACATCCACCCACACTAGCCCACATCGTTTATTAGTAGGACTTCGTCATATCGATAAGGACATATAAGAAGCCCCACACCCATGCATTCAAAGAAAGATTTCCAATAAAATATCCAACCAAAGAAGGGGCCTTCTCTCGTGGTTTAATCCAGCTCCTAACGGGTTGGGTTCGACTTAACTTTTTTAGCATTCTTCAATGTTTTTATAAATTTTATCATCAATTTCTCTTACGCAGTATTTATTTCAACATGGTATCAGAGTTGCTTTCATTCTTTGATTTATTCTTGGAGATTTTATTTCTTAATTATGTTAGTGTTCGGTTCAAAGTTCTAAAGAGTTTCAAAATTCATCACGCAAGTTCTGATCGAAGTTCTAAAGATCACGTCATCACCATGTTTGTGAAAAGTTGGGGTTTCTGAAACCTTGATTTCGAAAGGTTCGACTCTATAATGTTGTTGGATTTCTTCTTGAAACCCTATATTTCTCAACCTCTTGCGTGAATCCCATGTACTATTTCTAGTAACTTGTGGATTCAAAAGGAAATGGATTCAGAGCAGCAATGCTGACATATTAGATCTTCAACCAACCTCTGCAGCACCAATCCACAGGGACCTCTGCACCTTCTCCCGAGTTGTGATAACCGAAATGCAAACCCAGGCGGAGCAGTAGACACCTTTGATTAGGTTGATCGATAGCGGAGATAAATCCCTCAGAATCACAGCATCGAAGATCAAGGGTTCCCCAACAGACTTGTAGAAAGGGCATGAAGAAGCAAAGTGTCCTCTACACCTAAGGACCCCCAGTAAAGGAACTCTCCCATAAGACCTCCTCCTTGCAGCTTTACATCACAGCGATGCAAGAGAACCCCATCGGTCGGTGCCATCACAAGAAGGAGATGCCCCATCTACCTGCAATTTCGAAGGGCATGTGCCCCTACCTATTCTTGATCCTACATAGGTGACGTACTTCATATTTGATGACATGGGTTCCTGATGGAGAACCTTAAATACCACAACTAGCGCATGGTTTCTCTGTTGTGAAACAAAAAAGGTTGGAATTTTTGGGGATTACAGACGGTGATTGAAAAAAGAAAGGAGGGGACTTATTTCAGGCCCAGATCCATGTTTGAAAAAAAATAAGTGGGGCTAGTTGGGCTGATGTTGAAAAAAAGGAGTTGAGATTTTGGGCCCAAAGTTGGGCTGCTACGGAAAAAAGGAAAAAAGGGAGGTATTCCACATGCCCAATTGTGCTAGGCTGCAATATTAAAAAAAAGGGTTGTAAGCTAAGAAATTTTTTTATTAAAGAAAAGGCCTGCTAGAAAAAATTGATTACGGAAGAAAGAGGAAAAAATAGAGAACTTTAAAAATGAAAAGGAAGATTAAAAAATTGAGATTGGTTTTTTGCTTTCCCTTCTTCATTTCTTCTCCCAACTTGGTCAAAGTCATCTTTTTCTGATAAGTATGGGAGAAGGGGGAGTATTATAAAGAGCATTCAGATTTAGACTCTACCATCGAGACACTCTATTTTTAAGAAACCCAGTTTCTCAGAACTCTCTGATGAGGAGATTCAGTTCAGCCTCGACCTCCAACGATCGCGAACTTCGATACAAATATTCTCACATCTTTATCCATTGATAATAACCTCCACTACCCAATATTACCAAAGTTTTCTTCACTTTGGCCATTCAGAGAGATAAGAGAAGTTTGCATAGTGTTGTGGGCCAGAGATCTCCAACGAGGAGACTCATTCCAATTCCAATGACCCTGACATATGCTGTAGGGAGCACACTTTCTCTAGCGAGGAGCAGTGTTCATGAAAGCAGCTCGTACGATCGCAGGGGCATCCACATATGCCTAATCGGTTTCCTCAACGCAAAGATTATATGAACCTCCCCCTTTATGCATCTTTTGCGCATATACGGGTCGCATCTGCGAGCTATTCAACCATATATGCGCTCTATGCGCCCGGTTAACGTTCGGTTGGGTCATCGGATCCGGATATTCAGATCCAGATACGATAGGACTTAAAAAAAACTTGTTTCCCTACTCTTGAACCCCTTCTCTTCCGGTATCGCCCCTCACCCTCGATACTCGTCTCCCAGCAAAACCCCAACCTCGTCTTCTCCAACCTCCGCCGCCTCTGACGGTGTTGTAAAGCCCCTCCATTTCTCCACTGCAAAGCACCTCCGCCTCTCAGTTCCTCCATGACCATGATAACCGCCACAAGGAAACGTCATATCCCATATTTTTCTCCTATTTGATGCTCTCTTTTTTTACATTTGCATGCGACGAAGGTAGCAAATCCTTCCATCTGCATATATCAGTAATTAAGTGTGTTCTTTTGATTTTTTTAGCCAACTTAAGGTCTGAGGTCTAAATTGTTTGGTAAATAAAGTGTGTGTACTGTACTGAGGTCAGAATTGTTTTAAAAAAATGTTTGCGATGATTATTTTAATATCTATACTGAGGTCTCAATTTCATTTGCTTTCAGTTTCAGTTTCTTGATCTGCAGGTCAGAATTTCAACTTGAAAGGTAAAGCTTACTGTTTTGTTTACTTTTATTTTGTGCTTTTAATTAAATCTGAATTTCAATCTTTTTACGGTTTAGTTTTGTTTATACCATGGTTTAAATTGCTTGTACTGAACTATTTAGTTTTATTTTATTTTTCTTTGATTTTAAATTATAGTTGTATTATGTTGATTTTATATATTAAATCAGATGTACCAATTTAATGGTCTAGTGCTAATGCATTGTGTCTACCACACAAAAGACCAGGGTTCAAATCCCACTCTTGCAGGGTAGCGTTAGGTAGTCAATGGCCAGCGTAAAAAATAGTCGAATCTTTCAACATGGATTTAAGCAAGAATCCATGTAGCCGACCCTACTTGTAGTGGGAGAAGGCTTAGTACATTTATTTATATATTAAATCAGATCATGTAATACCATCTTTGATAGTTTTGATACTTAGTTGTACTTTGAGCTCTACATGAAAGTTATTTTTCTTAAATCTTCTATTACTTAACTTTTGTATATGGTTATTTATTTTTAAATAAAAAAAAGAAAACCGCATAGAACCATATACCCTCTTATGCCCTCGCATACCGCTTAATCGCTATTCAGTGGCCTATCTGAACGCATACGCATACTGCTTTCCTGAACCTCGACGAAGAGACACATTCTAGTTCACACTTCAGCCATTTAGTTCCTCCTCACCAGCATGGCATAGGAAGCAACGTCCTCAGCAGACAACCAACAAAGTATGCGCTGAGTTAATATTGTCCGTAGTGTTTCAGTAAGTCTTTCTTTCTATTTTTCTGAGCAAAGCCATCGCATATTCCAGCTTTAGGGGGAGTGTTAGAGTATGCATCCATAGATGGGTAATTAGATCCCTCGACATCAATTCAAGTTTGTCCCACATCGTCTGCTAGTGGGACTTGGTCATATTGATGGGCTATATAAGAAACCCTACACCCCATGTATTCAAAGAGAGATTCACAATAAAATAGTGGGGCCTTTTCCTATGGTTTCATGACACGTACTTTTGGTCAAGGTTTTAAATTTTAGTATCAGATATCGTATCGACACTGTGTCGAAACAAAATTTCGATGAATTTAGTTTACAATTCGTCCAAATCGAGCAATAATTGTGAAGGAAGGTCCTCATATCCATTTCGCTCAAAATTTCAATCCCATGTCGAAACCGAAATTTCGGCAAAATTTCGACAGAATTTCGTCGATATCTCATGAAATATGAAACCATGCTTTCGGCATGCAAATTAATACATCCCTTTTATTTACGTATGTATATCTTTGTAAAGATGGTTGTAATATGGAAATGTTCAATGAGAATGAATGATGTATTTTATTTCCATCACATTATGTTGTTTTTCTCTTATGGTTGTGAAT
Source organism: Ottelia alismoides (assembly GCA_037367405.1). Classification (NCBI taxonomy): domain Eukaryota; kingdom Viridiplantae; phylum Streptophyta; class Magnoliopsida; order Alismatales; family Hydrocharitaceae; genus Ottelia; species Ottelia alismoides. Next base: position 57,553 of record JAZKJV010000783.1, read on the forward strand.
TCAAATGTGGACTTAACAGATATAAGATGGATTACCGAGTCTTAGCATCCTTGGGATCAATAGGCAATAGTGCCCGTCAAAGTCCACACGAGGGAAGGGGCACCACATAAATTGACATTCCAAACTACCAAAACCCCGCCCTAAATCGAACACCTTCTCCCTCCAACTTCAATTGTCCACCCTGGAAGTAATGTCGTCGCCTTAGTAGCATATTTGTCACCTTCTACAACCACCCCAATGGTCATTGCTCCTAGCAATAGTGTGTTGCCTGCAGTGCCACCCTAGCAGATATGCCACCCTTGGCTGGTACCCATAGTTGTTGCTTATTGCCTCTCTATAGCATCGATGATGTCTCCAACAGCTTGATATCATCCTTCTCCAACTAATTACGGTCTCCATGCTGCATCAGTGCCTACATCATCTCAAATGGTTCCCCACTTCCCGAAAAGGCATGCAAATGTGAGGTTCTTCAATACCTCTAATTCATCTGACATGATCTAAGCGGTGCTCTTTTTATAATAGTTTCTTGTACAGCTTTTTAATATAAGATGACAAAATCTGATCTCTGGCATGACATCACCAGCAACTGACATTAGTAGCATAAGAATCTCATTCTATGATCAAATCAAGTTAAACAAGATAAATTATGCTAGAACGTCAAGAAACTTCCTGATAACATATAGGAAAGAGAAATCTTTATGTTCTCCTGGACTCAATGCTGAAAGAGGGCGTTGTGCGCATGTACCGGTCTATATAATGGTCTCATTTCTCACATTGTAAATGGGGTGATCCACTATGACATAGCATACAAGATATCTACCAATCTAAAAGTGTCATATTCAGATGAGAAGAATGCGAGTCATGTGCTTCAAACCTATTTCTCACTTGCGTATCTTAAATAAGACGAAAAATTCTTGCATAATACTGCGTACAGATAAAGGACCGAACTAATAAGTATAATTCTTTGAAGCTCATTTCCATGTGTGAGCCACAACGGCAATCTAAAAAGACCAAGTTATGAAATTCTTAGATTGATTGAATCCCACCCACAACTTAGTCTAGGATCAGATAATGACATGTACCATGCTAGGCATGCAGCGAGCTACCTGGCATCACCTAAGGACCACTCAACTTCTCAAATTCCCGAGGTACGACCTTGCTCCTTTTGGACGAGGACAAGGTTTACATCAACAAGATCATGCCAAGGTAGCAACAAAACTACTGGATCGACAAGTTCCACCATCAAGCATGTTCCTCTTGACAGGACTCTTCAGGTCGCACATGGTCATATACCTATAATACTGAAAGGAGAGATCACAATACCCCCACTCTCAATTTAATTAACGAGCTCCTCTACAAGATTTCCCCATCAACTTCTCCTCTACAAGATTTCCCCATCAACTTTCTCTCTATCAAATCTGCAACGTTATGCACTACATAGGCTACTTTTTTAAAGTTTCTTCGATTTTTCAAGATGTTATGATGAACAAGATGATTGGTAAGGGCGTAAATAAAGGAGGGTATACCATATGCTTTGTTATCAATAGTTTCACTGTTACGATATAAAGTCCCATACAACCACCTTGGAGCAGATAAGGAAGCGTCGTTAGAGTCCCTTTTCAAGATTCAATCGTCAAAATTCGTTGTCTGTTTTTATCTCATTCACATGGATCCATGGGTCCAAGTCAGATTCCAGCGTTAGAGTCCCTTTCCAAGATTCAATCGTCAACATTCATCGCATGTTGTTATCTCATTCACATGGATCCATGGGTCCAAGTCAGATTCCAGACCACAAGGTTACAAGTACTATTTATGGATGATTTAATCTAGTTATGGTGGATTTTCTTTTAGAACATATCGAGCATATGCTCCAAAGCAATTTTGATCAAGGTTGCAAAAATTGGTAGTCGGTATTTGGTCGGTTGGGTCATTAAGGATTAATCGGCAGTCGAGCGACTAATAGGATTTAGTCGGACTTTAATCAGTTTTTAATTTTTAAATTATTTTAGATATATAAATCATTTTTATACATATGTTCCTATATGTTTGCAAAGATTTGCATATTTTTTTATATTATCATAAAGAAAGAAAAGAAGTAATTGAATTTAAATATAACATTAAGCATAATAGAATAAGTTTGCTTTTAAAAAAAGTAAAAAAATATGGTATCTCCGAGCAAAAATCGATTAACTAGTCGGCCTAGTCGGAATTAATCAATACTAGGTCGGCCACTCCACCGACTAGACCAGTCGGACCTAATCGGACTAATGGGAGGACTTTTACAACAGTGATTTTGATCATTAATAAATATGAATCAATTCGATGTAGGTTTTGAAATTGCCAGATCTGAGAATTCTGTTTATCAGAGCTGCATAATTTTACAAATATCTGGCATTATTCATCAAACATCTTTTGCTCATACTTCCTTGCAGAATTGTGTTGTAAACACGAACAAACCCACTATTGAGGTTTCCACAACCTTACTTATTCGAATAAGTTATGTCACCAGATTAGGGTTATGTCATCATAACAACTCCTTATTCCATTGATTGTCACCACCATCATCAATTGATGAGAAACTTCTCTTAGGGTTTCCTACCTTCACCAAGTTTTTGCAACTTCCCTTTCTTTGTTTGATTGTGCTGCTTTTGTACGTCATTAAGAACTGGAGGGGGCAAAATTGGCACCAAAGATGATTAAGTGTGTCTTTCTTCTTTATGCTCAAAATTAGAAGGCATAATGGTGTTTTGAACCTAGGTCACATCATCATTGTGTCAATGCAAATCAAGGTTCAGAAATGTGGTATACGATATTCATTCAATCATGCAGTCTAAAGCGAGTAAGCGGATATGCAGAAGAATATATAGAGGTATATACGGTTTATAATATTTAATTTAAAATATTAAAAAAAAATACAATAAAATGTGATTATATAAAAAAATTTGATGATATAACAAAATCCAAAATCAAAATTTGAAATAAGATAATATAATCAATAAGTATATAAGTATGATAGTATAAATTGATTACTTTTAGTGTATTTTGAATTTAATGCATATATATACACATACCAATTTGGATTCAACAGGAACACACAAATTCTATAAGAAAACCTTTAATGCATATATAGATCTTATATATACAAAAGCTAAAGAATAATCATAAGTATACATATCATACACCCAAAATTATACATATATAGGGATCTCCAAGAGATATAACTTATTGACGCAAAGTAAAGGGAACAATTGTATTTGCATAATAAAATTTATCAGAAGCACAAAAATGTAACTGTTAGTTAATTATTTCATTTTTTTATTCGAAGAAATAGAATGAATTTCATTAGATAGAGAATTCAAAACGTAGTAAACAGGTCATTGATAAGTGTTAGGAATAATGGGAAGATATTGATATGAGAAAAATACCATATATTATATTCACAAATGTGGTATATACGAGAATAATGAAAAGATACATCAACGTAAATGATGATATAAGAGTTGTTCGAAAAAAAATCGACTTAATGTCTCATCAACATGTTACGAATTAAACAAAAAAGACACATGAATCATGTATGCAAGTCTCTCGTTCAGATATGTGGTCGCATATGCGACATAGTCGAACCGCATATGCGGTTGGACTGCAAATTGCTGCATATGGCATACACGCTTCAGTCAAGTGACCGAATACACATATGCGGCCGCATATGTGGCCGCATGGACCACATTTCTGAACACGGGTGCAGATGTGTTTTTATTTAAAACCATTCCTTTATTTTGTACTTCAAAGAGTGATACACATTTGAGTTTGCTTTCACTTAGAAAATGTTCAAGTTTACCTATTTTGTGTCTCATATACACTCATTTCATGATATTACATATTGTTCCATCCAGGATGGCAGCCAAGGTTCAAGAAAGCAGTATGTGTATGTGTTCATGTGTATGTGTTCAGACAACTCAATGAAAAATGAATAAGGGGTATGCGAGGCATGTGTTGAATATATGCGGTTATGTGTGATTATCTAATTTTAATTTAAAATAAATAAATATCTACAAACAATATTAAGATTGAATTTATGTATCAAAGTGGTATTAACAAAGTTCTAATAAAAACATCTCATGTTACATGAGTAAATGTCATTAATTTCCTAACATTTATCACAAAAAATATTTAGCCAAAAAAATTATATATTAGATGATTTATAATAACAAAACTTCAATACACATACATGAGAATTTTACAATACATAAGCATAACCTCCATTGAAATATACTAAAATATTAGACGATACATTACAGATACTCATGAAAACAATACATGAGCAAAACATAAAACATTACATATACATCAATGGCATTATGATGACATATACAGAGATACCCAATCGACTCAGCTTGCAATATCCATAGGAGGTATTGTAGCATCGGTAAGAATCTGAAAGCGAGCCGAATCATATTCTAGGATGAGGGCAACCAGAAATACACCAATCATGACAGAATCTTTGTAGGCCTTATGTTGCTCTGGAGAGGCCGTCAGGGGTATGAAGATGTGATGTCGCTCAAACATACCCCTCAGAGATATACATGTCGTGAAGGGGACGATCACCCTTTTTCCGTTGTAAGGATATCATGTTAGAGTTGCAGTATCTTAGGCTTATTCTTCGCCTAAGAGCAAGTCCCATCGAGAATGCCCCACGTTGCCTTTGTTGTGGGTTGACTAAGGATATCGTTGGTTATCTCCACAAAAATGATATGAGATAGACACATCTTAGCATATGCATCATCAGCCTCCCATGAGGTGTTGGTACATGTCTTGTCCATCGGCTCATCCTGAGTCAGAATATGCTTCTTGCCATGGCACTACATCAGATTCATGAACCGCATTGCCGACAACTCGTAGTTGGTACCGTCCATTTAGACAATAGGTATGGGACCCTTGAAGGCACCCGTAAATGGCATATCAACCATGCTTTCTAACATTGTGAACAATCATAGGAACCTTAGACCAATCGTGATCCGTCTAAACGGACATGAAACAAGATGGTTGTGATCTTAGACTCATATCGCAACTATCTACAGAGGATACGTGGTCTGATTTCGGTAAAAATAGGGTAAATCGGAGCCTAGATCATTGAAATAAAAAAATCACGATTTTAGGACTTCATGAGAATCTGGACAGCAGCACGACGATGCGCAAGGAGCCACTAGGCCCATAGGTAGCACAATCGAGGGCTACTGATGGTGCTAGAGCAGTTCGATGGCACCTGGGTTGTTGTACGACAGCGGTGGGTGCCGTTTGCAGTGGTGCATGGCCCCGCAGGAGCATTAGGCAGCGTGCGATGTTGCTAGGGGCAACGCACGACCTTGTTGGAGATGGGTGGCACGCGAAGATGTGCTGGAGGTAGGGTTAGATTTTTTGTCTTAGTGCTCAGGTCGAGGACCGTCGCTCTGATACCATGTGGAAGAGAATACTTGCAGTTTATTCATAGAGCCCAGGGTTCTCTTATATAGAAGAGAGAAACCCTAACGGGTAAATTACATATTACGGACAAAGGAAAATAAATAAATGAAAAACAGTAACATAAAAAAAACTCTTCAAAAGTAAGTGAGAGAATTCAATTTGTATAAGGTGAGTAGTTCCTGCACCTGCCTCCTCCTGCCTCCTGGTTATTTAGGGGAAATGAAGTCCCACATCGCTATTATGAGAAAGCTGGGTATGAGTAGGGCTCGTATATAAGGTCTTGTACTATAAGTTTCGATGAGAAAAATCAATAGAGAAACATCAAAATTAGGACGCTATTGTTGTAGGGGAGTACAACTATACCACCTCCTATTGCATAAAATTATACTACATTTTATGTAAGGGAAAAAGGACCCTACACCGGCGAGTGTAGGAAACTCCCTACACCTGGCCAAAATTTTCATTATTTTGAGTTTTTTGAAATGAAACCTTTGGGAATTCAGATAACCATGTATCACCATGTTGTCATTCCAATTTCAACTTAATTCAAAACTTCTATCATCTTCATCAAGACTACCAAAATTTAGCGGTCTCAGAATTGCTGAAATTGACCCCCTTTAGATGAACATGTTAGGAGTGTTTATTTTGCATGAAACTTGAAACATGTATTCCCCTCAACATATTAAGTAAATCCCCGAACTTTTATTTCAAAAAAAGTAAAAAAAATAATGGGAAAATGGGGTAGGTGCAGGGAGTTTCCTACACCCCGGGGTGCAGGCTCCTTGCCCCCCTTTATGTAATATTGATTATAATAATCTATGATCATCCCACCAAGATTGGATCTATTTGGCCCCATTAAATCTAGCAGAGGAGAAAGCTTATGGACATTATAAAGTTGATTATGTCTAGCGTAGAGGGTTTCAATGTTGACCATTCAAGTTAAGATTTACCAACTCGCAAACTGCTAGAAAAACTGCTTACCCTCTTTATACTAATAAGGAGATGTATTTTATTGAGAAGAAAAGTTGCAACCCATAGATTTTCTTAACTTATTAAAGTGATGGGGACTGATTGATGCTGATGTGTCACTCAAGACTTTGTTTATACTGAGTTTTCGATGAATTGCATTCTAAACATCAACCATGCATTTTATCCTACTCATCAATGCATGGCCCAAAATGCATTATTGACATCACCAGCAACCAAAGGAGAGTGCATTAAATCAATAGTGTCTATGACATCATGTATTATATGTGATAAAGAGATCGATTTGTACAAGTATTGTACACTCTAGCTAACAAGGTAATACTAATAAATATCCATCTATAATGCAGTATGTGGTCATGTGTATAGTCTGGCGTCGCCTTTTATGAGAGAGTTAGGGAAAATGGGGCTTATAATATGGTTTTATACTACATGTTTCAGTGAGCATGACCTTAAATATCATGGCATAACTGTAATCTATCATAGATATGTCTATCAACAAGATAAGGATATGAAATCCCCCACCCAACCATTTTCCATGATTTCGGTCTAATATCAACGAAATTTTGCCAAATATCACCAAAATGGGAAATTTGCTTTTTAAATTTCCCCCAACATGTTCCCAAAGTCACTGGCCCTGCTCCTAATTTTGCCTTCATCTCATTGTCATTAGAGATATTTGTTGGGAAAAAATGAGCAAGTTGTTTATTCCATAAGCCCTAGTCTCTCTTATATAGGAGAGTAGCACATGGGTAAATTACATAAAGCATACGCTGAAAAAATAAAATAGAGACGGGATACAGACACTACTACTATATGCGTTAACACTCCCCCTCAAGATAGAGCATAGATATCAATCATGCTCAGCTTGGACGCACACTTCTGGAATGGGCCTCGTAGCAATGCTTTGGTGAATATATCTGCAGTCCGATTCCCTGAGGTAACATGAGACGTAGTAATGAACCCCTTCTGAATCATGTCACGTATGAAGTGACAGTCAACCTCAATGTGCTTGGTCCGCTCATGGAATGCTGGGTTGTTTGCAATGGACAAGGCAGCCTGATTATCACATTCCAAGTTCATAGGAAGTGGTACATCTAAACATAGGTCTGTAAGTACAGCTTTCACCCACATCATTTCTGTAGTAGTCTGGGCCATAGCCCTATATTCGGATTCAGCACTAAATCTAGCTACCACCGTCTGTTTCTTGCTTCTCCATGAGACTAGGGCATCTCCAACATAGACGGCATACCCTAAGGTGGACTTCTTGTCCTTGGAGATGCACCTGGAGAAGATTTGAGATATCTAAGAATCATATGTATTGCATCCATATGCACCTGGCGTGGTTGCTCCATGAACTGGCTCACATGACTCACTGCAAATAATATATCTGGTATAGTGATCGTGACATACAACAGTTTGCCTACCAGTTCTCTGTATCTTCTCCTGTCCACCTCCTCTGTATCATCATCATAAAGCTTCATGCTGGAATCCATTGGTGTCGTAGCAGGTCGACACCCAAGCATACATGTTTCACTCAACATATCTGTAACATATTTCCTTTGTGACATTACTAACCCATATGGATTTCTAGCAAATTCAAGCCCCAGAAAATATCTGAGAACACCAAGATCCTTAGTGACAAATTCACTACCCAGCATTTCTTTCGCCTGCTTTATGTCATGCTCATCATCTCCTGTAATCAAGATGTCATCAACATAAACCATAATTACAATGATACCTCTAGCAGTCTTCTGTACAAACAAGGAATGATCAGCATTGGGGCGTTTGTATCCTTGTTTCTCGAAGAGATCTGAGAGCTTCTGAAACCATGATCTGGGGCTCTGCTTAAGGCCATAGATAGCCTCATGTAACCTGCATACCTTGGAACACTCCCCCTCAACAGCAAAACCAGGTGGTTGTTGCATATAAATTTCTTCCTACAAATCTCCATATAGGAATGCATTCTTCACGTCCAGCTGATGTAGCGGCCAGTCTCTAGCAACTGCAACTGACAACAAGATCCGTAGAGTGGAATGACGTGCCACAGGCGAGAATGTGTCTAGGTAATCCACCCCGTATGTCTGTGTAAAGCCACGTGCAACAAGACGCGCATTGTACCTGTCAATGGAGCCATCTGCATTGTGCTTCACTGTAAACACCCACTTGCAGCTCACCGGGTTTACATCTGGAGGTATAGGAACCAAACTCCAAGTTCCTCTGGACTGAAGTGCCGCCATTTCTTCCTCCATTGCTAGCCGTCATCTACTATCCTGCAGAGCATCTTGATGATTGCGTGGAATATCTACAGCTGACAGTGCCACAACAAATGACCTGAAATCTCCAGATAGCCTGTCAAAAGACACGGATGCTGATAATGGATATGTAACACAGCTCCTCTTCGACTTGCGTAGAGCAATGGGAACATCTAAATCAGTTGTAGTCTCATCCGGCCCCTGCAACATATCCTGCTCCGAAATGTCGTCAGATCCATCAACAGTAATATTTTCATTACATACCATAGGCGAGCTGGTAGACGAGTCATGACCATGAGCGGGAGGAGGCCTGCGGGTATAATGGAACGGTAGCGGTGAGATAGGTGGTGGTGGTGGCGGTGGTGGTGGTGGTGGTGACGGCATCTGTGGTGGTGGTGCTGGTGACGGCATCTGAGGTGGAGGTGTCAAGAATAGGGCATCAGTGGATAAAGGTGATAGCTGCATGTCTCCTGAGGATGAAAAATACATAACATATTCAAAAAATGTAACATCTGCACTGATTATATACCGCCGACGCAGAGGATCAAAGCACTTGTACCCCTTTTGAGTTCTGGAGTACCCAACGAAAACACATTTGACAGCCCTAGGAGAGAGCTTATCAGTACCAGGCGACAACTAATGGACAAATGCGACCCAAACACACGAGGAGTGAGAGTGAACAGATCCTTGCCAGAATGAATGAGGGAAAACGGAATCTGTTCATTCAAGACAGAAGAGGGCATACGATTGATTAGGTAACATGCAGTGAGAACTGCATCACCCCAGTAAGAGTAGGTAACATGACTCTGTATAAGGAGTGATCTTGTGACATCAAGAAGGTGACGGTGTTTCCTTTATGCAATTCCGTTCTGTTGAGATGTATGAGCACAAGATGTTTGGTGAACAATCCCTTTTGAAGAGTAATAATTTGCAAGAACATTGGTGCACAATTCTAAAGCATTATCACTTCTCACAAACTTCACAGATGTGGAGAAAACATTTTGTATTTCATTCAGAAAATGGATAATGATATTTCCTGCTTCAGATTTATTTTTCATCAGAAACACCCATGACACTCTAGAAAAATCATCCACAAAAACGATATAAAATCTGTGTCCCTAATGATCAGGTACACGACTCGGACCCCAGACATCAATATGAAATAACTCGAACTTGGAGGTACTACTCCGAACTGGACGACTGGGAAAGGATGACCTGTGATGCTTTCCCAACTGACAAGCCTCACAATGAATAGGTGTGTGAGGAAGACCATAAGGTAACACTTGACGCAACTTCTGAAGCGGTAAATGACCAAAACGCAGATGCCACAATAAAGTAGATACTAGTCCAGAAGGAGAGGATGAGGTTCCAGCAAATGGGGTCTGATTCAGGCAGTAGAGGCCTCCTTACTCATAGCCACGACCAATCACGTTGCTCGTATGGATGTCCTGAAAAATCAAAGAAGATGGATCAAAAATTGCCCGACAATGTAGATCTTTCGTAATCTGACTAATTGACAACAAGTTCATTGAAAAATCAGGTGCATGTAGCACATTCTTGAGCTGCATAGAAGATGTCAATCTAATCTCCCCCTGACCAGTGATGGGGGAATGTGTGCCATTGGCAATTACTATTGTCCGTCCTGGAGGGATCTGAGTGTATCCTGTAAGTAGACTCTGGGCGCCACATAGGTGATGTGTAGCGCCCGAGTCCATAATCCATGGTAATGAATCTGATCAACTACTGTGGAGTGCAAGTATACTACATGAAGCACTGGTAGACGCAGAAGCAGAAGCAGCAGCATCAGAATGACTCTCTGTAGTCGGTGCTGGACCAGATGGTGGAATAATGCCCCTCAGACGGGCAACTAGATCGTCGAACCGTTGATCCAAAGTAGCAGCAGATGGAGGCTCTATCTGCTCGGCAGCTCGTACGGATGCAGGAAATCCATGCTTCGAGTAGCATGTGTCTTCATTGTATCCAACTCGGTGACAGTAAGTACATGTTGGCCTAGTGCGGCCACCTCTTCCACGAGGTCCACGTCCACGGATCTGGTGATGAAATTCGCGACCTCTGTTGGCTGCCATGGCTGAAGAATTCTGACTCGCAGCTGTGGAAGGAACTGTGATCCGACTCAATCTATGAAAAGCTTCCTCCATGGGAGGAATAGTAAAGTCAGCCAAAATCTGTGATCGTGCCGCCTCATACTCTGGATCAAGTGCAGCCAGGAACATACCCACCATGGTCGCGTTCCTGTATGTCTTTTGATGTTCTGGCGTGGCTGTAAGAGGCATGAAGCTATAGAGCTTCTCGAACATTCCTCTCAGTGATGTATAAAGAGAATGTAAAGGGCGACCATTCTTCTTTATTGTGAATATATCATGTTGAAGTTGCAGAATCTTCGTCTCGTTCTTCGTCTGAGAGTATGTAGCCGCCAGAATATCCCACATATCATTGGCTGTGGGTTGGTGTAGGATGTCATTGGCAATTTCAATAGCCAATGTACCAAATAGCCAAACCTTGGCATATGCATCATCAGCCTCCCAAGAGGCATTGGTTCCAGTCTTCTCAGCAGGCTCTGGTTCGGTAAGAATGTGCTTCTTACCCGTTGACATCATCATGCTCATGAACTGCATTGCCCACAGTTCATAGTTGGTACCGTCCATCTTTACAATAGGCGCTGGACCACGAAATGCGCCAATAGATGGGATATCTGCCTTGCTTTTTGACATACTGGATACTGAAGACTGGAACGATTGACAAAATATGTGATTTGTCTACAATGACATCGACGGGTTTAGTTGCACGTGTAGACCTCAAGCAACTAAACCCATGTAGACGACGGTGCTCGCTTTAGGGTTTTACCACGTGCCCCCGTACAGTCGAGGCGCGCTGGTTCACTGTTGCGCGATGCGTCAGGCGATGTCCGCGATGGTGCACTGGTGCGCACTGGTGCGCGATGTGCGCGATGTGCGCTGAAAGGCGTCAGGTGATGTGCGCGATGGTGCGCTGGAGGCGCACTGGTATGCGCTGGAGTGGCGCGCAGCGCTACAGCGCTACAGGAGCACAACGCAGCACGCTACCACGAGATGCGGCGCACTGCGATGCTTCAGGAGGCGCACCGCGACGAGAGGGAGCACTGCGATGCTTCAGGAGGCGCACCGCGATGCTTCAGGAGATGCACTGCGACGAGAGGGAGCACTGAAGCTGCGCGCACAAGAGCGATGCGCGGGAGGTGGCGCCGTGCGTGCAGCCCAAGAGAGGGCGGCGCCGATCGAAGACGGAGAGAGAGAGAGCCGCCGGGTGGGGTAGGGTAGGGTTAGGGTTTCGAGAACTCCGGTCTAGGACCGTCGCTCTGATACCATGTTGGGAAAAAATGAGCAAGTTGTTTATTCCATAAGCCCTAGGCTCTCATATATAGGAGAGTAGCCTATGGGTAAATTACATAAAGCATACACTGCAAAAATAAAATAGAGACGGGATACAGACACTACTACTATATGCGTTAACAATATTTTTTCATGACAGTTCATTAATGAGCCATCTTCCTCTTATATGAAGAATGATATCCACGATTTGAACCGTCACCGGGCATCTACAAGTGGGATTGCACATGGTCCGCCCAAGTCCTCGGAATTAGGCTCGTTGACCAGACAGCAAGACCCATATTTCGGATGGGGTGCTCACAAGCCTATGAATATAAACTCAACAACAATTCCATCGAGTTAACAGACAAGTTAAGATCTATGGTATCTCAACACTTACAACTCATGTAGCCCACGCACTTCTCGTCACATTACTAGTGTCTCCCCTGACATCAAGGTTTGAAATATTGATATCGATGTCATATCGTACTGGAAATAAATATATCAATGATGTCGATTGAAATCTCAAAAATGATCCAAAAAACCATTTTCTCACTAATCAAGATCACTAACAATAACTAATATTCAAATTCACTCTTACTAACAATAAGAATACTTGTAATTCATCAGTGCAAGGATAATTGTTGAAATCTAGAAATGCAGAAGCGAATCGATATACAAGAAAGAACAAAACATTCAACACTTGAGATTTTATGTGGACCCCTCCCGAGAAGAGCGAGATGAAACCACAAGGGAAAGCCTCAAGGGGTCGGATCTTCTATTAGAATTTCTCAATGAGTCCAAGCAATGTGACGCTTCTCATATAGCCCCACAGAGAGACTCGAGCCCTACTACTCATCAATGTAGGACTAAACATAAGTGGGGTAATTATATCTTGGAGAGATCTAATTCCCATCTACTAAATATTACAACACTCCTCAAGTTGGATGTGAGAAAGCCGCAGCTTGCAATAAAAGCAAAAATATGCAAAAATCTTCGCACGATACATCTCAAAAAGAATATGTATCTGATACTGGTAGAAGACCTCACTCGATGATGAATCGATGATGCTCAAGTCATCAGAAGTACCTTCGTCGTGCATGTAGTCGTCATTGTGAAACCAGGCCACACCTGGAAAAGAGTCGTTGTAGAAGAAGAAAGTCCAACATGGAGTAGTATTCGGTGTTAGAGTTATTATATTTACATTTAGGTTTGTAACTCTTCGGGTTCAGTAACACTCCATGACCCTTCGGGTTCCGTAACCCTCTATGACCCTTCGAGTTCTGTAACCCACTTGTGACCCTTCAGGTTCCGTAACTCTTATACTCTCTAGGCTTTTCTCTCTATATAAAAGACCCTAACTTTATGTAATAAACATCTCATTCCTCCCTCTTCTCAATATGGTATCAGAGCGACGATCCTAGACCGAAGCCTAATACCCTAAATCCATCGCCACCACCAGCCCTCTCTCCGCCGACAAGGAGAGAGGGCTGGACCGCAGTCTGCTGCCCAACCACGACTGATAAACCGGCACTCCAAACTACTACTCAGATCATCTCTCTTCACCAAGCATCAACTTCTTCGTCAGGATGTATACTTCTTCTTTTACGATCCGACTACTACTCCGCGCTGGACTTCTTCTACAGCGATTCTTCTTCATGCACGACAAAGATATGTTCCGATGACCTGCAGGCACGACAGAGATACGTTCCGGTGACCTGATATCGTTGTGACTCTAAAGGCATAGCAGAGATACGTTCCAGTGACCTGAAAGCCGCAGACTCGTCCTCGAGTGAGGTCTTCTACCAGCAGCGGACATATGTTCTTATGATGGATCGTGTGAAGATGTGGTGTATACTTTTCATTTTGTTACAAGCTGCAGCTTTCTCAGCTCCAGCTTGAGGGGGAGTGTTAGAGTTATTATATTTACATTTAGGTTTGTAACTCTTCGAGTTCCGTAACACCCCATGACCCTTCGGCTTTTGTAACCCTCTGTGATCCTTCGAATTCTGTAACCCCCTGTGACCCTTCGGGTTCCGTAACTATTATACTCTCTAGAGTTTTCTCTCTATATAAAAGACCCTAACTCTATGTAATAAACATCTCATTTCTTCCTCTTCTCAACAGTCGGGAGCACAGACAACCCAACAATGTAGTGCATGCTTAGTGAAGGCGGCTGATAGTAGTAGTTTGGAGTGTTGGTCAGTAGAATTCTGTAGACACATCAAAAAATGCATACATGCTCTCTGTTGGAACATAAGTTCTATGCGTCACTTATGAGAGAGATGGGTAAATGGATCTCTATAGGATCCATTTACCCATCTATAGTTTAGTCCTACATCTACCGTCTGTGGAACGAACAGACTCAGTGGTGGCTATATAGAGACCCCCACACACATTGTATTCAAATGAGAAAAAGCGATGACGCATATAGCCCTTTGAGGTCTTCTCTCGTGGTTTCATCCCGCTCCTTAGGGAGTAGGGTTCCATGTTAAATATCGTGTTTTTCAATGTTTCTATTTTATTATTCGGATACGCTTCTGCATTCCTATTTTCTAACATGGTGTCAGAGCGGATCGTTCTTTGTTGATTTTGAAGTTTGTTCTTGAAGATTTTTTATTGTTTAAAATTATTCCAAGTTCGGGTTTCAGTATATTCTTGAAGATCTTCAGCATTTTTTTGGAGTCTGTTCGGGTTCCAGCTTTTTTTGGAACCCTGATCCTTCAGACGCACGCTTCCATTTCCATGCACTCTGCAATGTGCAATGTTACAGGCGCAGATGCAAATCATGTGCATCCAGGAACGTAGTCTAGGAGCCTCGTCAGAGGAACGAATCGCTTGGGAGCGGGGTTCTAGGAAGATGGTGTTACCATCTGGAGGAATTGAGTGCAACAGAGGCTTCTTCCTCCTCTACACACTAGTAGGGTTCCTTCCATGAACCCATCGCCACCACTCATTGGCATGGAAGGAAGGCTTGGAGCTTGCTGTGAAGGGGGTGCCATGCAGTCATGAAATGTCGCCATGAGCGTGAGAGCATAGTTGAGGCTTGTGGTTCTCTCCAGAGTAAAGGTGCCGCGCGTAGGGGGGATATCTCAAGTATCTCATGTGTGGGAGTGAACCCATCACCTCTACACATCAACGCCAAAGTAAGGTTCCAGCACCGTCCCTGATCTAAGGTTCTAAAGATGGAACCCTAGCTTTTTTCAAACTTGTCGATGATTGAACTTTCCATATCTAAGGCTCATATTGCAAGATTGAGGCCTTTTTATTTTTCTTCTTCGACCAGTGTACGCAGAGCATGGCCTCAAATTTCAGCGAAATTCAGTCGAATTTCTGTCGAATATCGATATCCAGTCGAAATCGAAATTCGACCGAAATGGCCGAAATGACCGAAATATGGGGGTCCTAGTACAAAAAATGACCGAAATGACCGAAATTTAGGTCGAAATTCCATCGAAATTCTGTTTTGATCGATACCGAAATGGTGACCGAAACCGACATTTAGGGCCTTGACGCAGAGAGAATCTGGAGCAAGTGTGGGTGTGCATGGAGATGGTTTTGAGTAGGTGGCAACACTGCCTGGAGCCGTAATGGCAACGCAATGATGTATCTCAAATAGCGTGCACATCAAGAATTATGGTTCCAAGAGGAACCCTAGATTTTTTTTAAACTCGGCTATGACCAGATCCTTAGAAATTGAACAATATATGCTAAAACGGACTTCAAGAATTATCATGATGATAATGTATAAAGTAAAAAAAACAAAAAATCGATTCGCGGTATCGAAATGCACTGATACCATGTTATAATCTAAAAATGTGGAAGCAAATCGATAAACAAGAAAGAATAAAAGATTCAACATTCGAGATTTTACGTGAAACCCTACTCCGAGAGGAGCGGGATGAAACCACGGGAGAAGGCCTTACAAGGTCAAATTTTCTATTAGAATATCTCAATGAGTATAGGATTCTTATATAGCCCCACAGACATACTAGAGTATTACTATTCATCCATGTGGGACTAAACATGAGTGGGATAATTGTCCATCTACTAGATACTCCAACAATAAGAAAAAATAATATTCGGGCTAGAGATGACATTACTGATGACACAATAAAAAAATGAAAGAGCTTGAGAACCTCGTGATGATGATGATGGCGACAGAGTACGGCTATGCTCAGGGAGCTCATTCGAGAGGAATAAAACATCTAAGATTGTATGTTACGATGTTTAAGAGAAATCAACAAAAATCTGGACTGTATATGAAATAAATCAAAACTCTAAAATCATCTCCCCAAAATCTTAATGAATACAAAAAGTCATAGCTAAACACTACAATAAACTCAAGAACAAATAATGGAGCACATGATAGACAAAGCCCTTAAGAAACCACCTCTATATACATTTAAAAATTAACAAAATCGTGTTAAGGAAGCTTCACCTAAAGTCGAGAATAAGTTGAGGGCAACAACAACACGATATAGCAAGATTGATAATTGATATCAACAATATCGATCAATATGGGGAAAGATGTATTCAGAACTTTAAATTTTGGTCAATACCCAACGATATTCTGATATATCGACAAAATATCTTGCAATATATTGGCCGAAAACTAGGAAAACGGCATACATACTAGTATCAATATCGGTTGATTTCCAATACCTAATATATTGTCGATATATTAGCGATATCCAAATCCATCTCTGTCACATACATATATGACTGAGCATATATGTACTCCTATATAAATAGTTGCATACTGTACTTTTTAAGCTATATATCTATATTTCAGCATGACATGGCCTTGTATAAGTTAAATATCCTATTTACACCTCTATTATAGCAAACATAAACCTTAATTTCCAAAAACAAATAATAATTTGTAGAACCACAGCTATTTCTAACAAAAACTGGAATATATTAGTATAATTCTTTGATATATCTCTTCCTATATTATTAGTGAAACGATGCCTATATCACCACTCTAGACTATTTCGATGCGAAAAATAAAAACGAAAAGACAATTTCAATGCAGCTTCTCCTCTGTCGTCGAGTAAAAATCTTGATCGTCTCAAACTACACAAATCCAATGTTTCAATTCTTATGGATGTGTGTTTGTTCCAGAATTATTGTTTTCCATAATAAGAATATAAGATTAATATTATGGATTGTAACTACAAGGTTAGCATTAAATCAAACACATATATTATTATTCGATCGATTACTTGATCAAAAAACCAATAGTCAATCCGACTAATCAATCAATGACTATTAAATTTGATAATTTTGTGATGGTGCCTATTTAGACCAATTAGAAATATTATATTATGCCATGTTGTCAAAACGCATAATTAATTCAATGATTGTCTAAATTGACCTACTACTGCAAGCTTGACGCGGATGGAATAGCCTCTAACTATAAAATCTAAGTTAGACTCTGATGCATACATATAGGAAGAAACCTTGTGATTTCAAGGCACCAGAAACAAGTTGCAGACGTGAAAGTTGTTGTCCTTGGAATATAGGTTCAGAATGCTTTATTTAATAAAAACATCAGCTAAATCCACTTCTCTACGTGGATTAAATCATCAATTTAGCCAATAATAAGCATCATTAAATCAAGTACATAAATCTACTTCTTCCAAGAAGAGATTAATGTAGGATTGCTGTGCACGCAAGAAAAGATTAATAAGCACCATCGTAGTGTCCGTCCGCATCAATGTTCTAAGCCCAATGTATGTGACTTTTCATGATTTTTACACTTGTAAATCTAATCAATTAGTATTTTTTGTCCGTTGCTTATATAGTATGTTATAAAGTAGAGTTCGGTGAGATTTAGAACTAAAATGAGTGTTGGCATGTAGAAAATGAGATTTAGAACTAAAATGAGTGTTGGCATGTAGAAATTAATAGAGTTTCTAATAAGTATTGTTAAGGGAAAATCATATGACGATTTATTAGAGGCCCAATGATTCTTTTATATAGGAGAAGAACCTATTGGATAAATTACAGACATAAGATCAGAGAAATACAAAATATAGAAGTAATACTAGAGATAGTTAATTCTCAACACTCCTCCTCAAGCTGGAGCGTATATATCAATAAGGCTCAACTTGGATTATGACTCACACATCACCTCCGTATTAGCATGTGCCATGACCATGAATTATGACTCAGCACTCGATCTGGCAACTACAGAATGCTTCTTACTCTTCCATGAAATAAGAGAGTTCCCTATGAACACAACAAATCCAGATGTAGTCTTTCTATCCTTTGGACACCCAGCATAATATACATATTCACGCGTTGTAACTGAGAGAAATGTGCCTCTGCTGAAAAGAAGTCCGGTACCAAGTGAAGTCTTCAAGTATCTCAGAATCATATGGATTGCATCCATATGTGCATGTCTGGGTTGATCCATAAACTGACTCACTTTGCTCACGGCAAATGATATGTCGGGCCTGGTAATAGTTACATATATTATCTTGCCAACAAGCTCTTTGACTTTGTACATCCTCTTGTCGGCATCCTCAGTATCATTATCATAGAACTTCATGCTCGGGTCAAGCGAAGTAGTGGCAGGTCTGCAATTTGCCATGCCAATCTCTGAAAGAAGATTTATAACATACTTCCTCTAGGTCATCACAAGACCCCGGTAGTTCCTGGCAAACTCTACTTCAAGGAAGTAACGTAATTGTCCAAGGGCCTTAGTCACAAACTGCTGACCTAGGAAGTCCTTCGCAGTCTGAATGCCTTGCTCGTCATCCCTTGTAATAATAATGTCATCAACATAAACAAGAATGACTGTAATACCTCTCTGGGTCTTCTGTACGAATAAAGAGTGATCAGCAGTTGATCTCACAAACCCTGCTGCTTTATCAAGTCTGAGAGCTTTTGGAACCATGCTTTTGGACGCAGCTCCATCAAGTCTGAGATAGCCTTGTGTAACCTGCAAACCATCTGACACTCTCCCTTAGCAGCAAACCCAGGTGGCTGTTACATGTAGACATCCTCCTATAGATCACCATTAAGGAATGCATTCTTCACATCAAGCTGATAAATGGGTCAACCTCGTGTCATAGCAACTGCAAGGAGAATACGTAGAGTAGAATGCCTGGCAACTGGAGAAAAAGTATCATGATAGTCTACCCCATATGTCTGGTTGAACCCTAGTACCACAAGTCTCGCCTTATAGTGATCCACACTTCCATCAGCACAGTGTTTCACAGTGAACACCCATTTGCATCACACAAGAGATGTATCAACAAGAGCAGAAATAAGACTCCACGTACCACATGACTGTAGCGCAACCATCTCCTCCTCCATGGCTAACCTCCACTAACTATCTTTGAGAGCATCCTGATGCGTCTGTGGTATCTGTATTGTTGATAGTGCCAAAGTAAATTTCCCGAAATCCTCTGACAACTTGCTCAAAGAAACCTAAGTTGGAAGAGGGTAAGTAGCACACGCCCGTTTCTTCTTTCGTCGAGCAATCAGTACGTCAAGATCATCTGCTAAGTACGGGGCCTATAAATTTCCCTCTAGAGAGGGCACCTGCTCATCCTGTCTCGAATCATGTTGCACAGTCAACTCAGTAGTGCCATGAGTAGAAACAATATGCTCATTACATACCTGAGACATGCTGGATGATAGGCAAGGCGTGTGAACATGGTGAACAGAGCGAGTCCTGCGAGAATAAACACGAGACAAAACTCAACAAAAGGAGAAGGTAGAGGAGGTGGTGGAGTTGATGAAAGAGGAGTAGGTGAAGGACCAACTGTAGGAGATGGTGGCATGTATATCTCATCATCAGAGTCAGATGAAGCACGTCTATCACACGTAGGATAAAAATACATGACAGACTCAAAGAAAGTAACGGTCGTACTAACAAAATATCTCTGCCTTAGTGGATTGAAGCAATGATACCCCTTTTGGGTACAAAAGTAGCATACAAACATGCACTTGACAGCTCTAGGAGAGAGCTTGTCACGCCCTGGAATGACATCATGAACGAAGGTAACAGATCCAAACATATGAGGTGTAAGAGAGAAAAGATCCTTCTCGGGGAACGCATCAAGAAATGAATATTCTCTTCTAACACGGAAGAGGACGTATGGTTTACCAAATACCAAGCAGTAAGGACAGCATCACCCCAGTAAGCATGAGGAGCACGACTATGTATCAACAATGTTCTGGTTACATCAAGTAAATGACGGTGTTTGCGTTCGGTAACACTGTTCTGCTGGGAAGTGTACTTACAAAGGCCCTAGCGAGAGGCGCAGGGGCGCAGGCGCCTGGCCGCGGGGGTCTTGGCACAGGCGACTGGGCGCGGGGCCAGATGACTTGGCGTGCACAGGGGCCGTACGGATATAAGGGCTCGATGGACTGGCGTGTGCAGGGGCCCGGTGGCCTAGCGTGCAAACGGCGCAGGGGATGTGGTGGCTTGGAGGGGGCAGAGCGAGTAGGTAAGGTTAGGGTTGGATACTGTAACTCCGGTCAAGACCGTCGCTCCGATACCATGTTAAGGAAAATCATAGGATGATTTATTAAAGGCCCAATGGTTCTCTTATATAGGAGAAGAACCTATTAGATAAATTACAGACACAAGATCAGAGAAATACAAAATATAGAAATAATACTAGAGATAGTTAATATCTCAACAAGTAATAACAAAAGACTAACATGTAACTAGAGTTAAGAAACAAGTTGCAATCTTCTAAATAGAAGTACCACTTCCAAAAAGATGAATGAAGTGTCCAATCATGTTAACTCTAAGCTCAACATCTTATAGAATATGAGTGGAATATGTGGCTTATGTGAAAAGTTATAAGCAGCCACACCCAGTTTGAGCAGTAGCAATCCTGAATCTCGCATTTATTGATGGTATGTTGTGAATCCCAGTTCATACTGTAATATAGAATTTAACAGACTTTAGAAGCCGGTAAAGAATAGGCATGTGTTCCAGCTTTTATTAGGAGCAATTTCCACATAAATTCCTCTTCTCACGGGTGTGTTAGCCAGTTCCATGATTACAATACAAAACGAAGGCCATTTAAAATGTCAGGGAAAAAATATGACAAAACTCTTGATAGAAAATCCAAAATAGCACCCTGTCATATAACTGGGATGGTGCAGCAACTTGAAAGCTAACAGCTCTCAACTGTGCAGACAGTACCATTTTAAATCACTAGGCATAATCAAAATATAAATTGAAAAAATTTTGAATAGAAAAAGTAAGGGCGCATGCAACTATATCTATCATAAAGCCATAGGGTGTTTACCTTCTTCAGGAGGTTCACAAAAACGATCGATTGATCTAATATCAGAAAGCTTCACGCCGTCTACACTAAAGAGGCCACCATGAACAACAAATATTTTCTGATTTATTACGTGAGCCAAAGGTAAGCAGCAAAACACCTCTGCAAAAAGCTCAACAAATGCTTCACTGAGCTTCGATCTAACCTCCCCTTCAAAACCATAAATTTTGTTCATATTTTTGCTCTCATGATTTCCTCTAGACAAGTGAATAGCTGAAATCATAACAAATAAATGTCAAGCGTCATTAGAATTAAAAAGCGCACGTGATAGCTATTTCAGATAAGTTTTGGAAGCGAGGCAGTTAGAAGAGCGATATAAAAGTGGAAACTAACTATGGATTTCCCAATAAAAGCGATTCTACATTAGCAAAAAATGTAACTTCCGTAGGCAGAATATCCACAGCTTCCTCAATTAAATTACCGACACTCTAAATAATTGAGCATCAACAGGGGAGATGATAAATATTTCCCATCCTCTGTTTAACATATGGAATAAATATTTTAATTGAGGAACATGTCTTCTTTATATGGGAAAACAGAGTAATAAACATAGAGGTGAAAGGAATAGAAATGACAAAAAATGATAAAAATAGAAAACAGCCCAACAGTTCGCAATATTCTAACACCCCCCCCCCTCAAGTAGGAGCATATTGATCCACCATGCTCAGCCTGAACCTAGATCTCACAAAACCATTCTGAATAATGTCTTGGTAAAAATGCCTATGGTCTGCTCTTCAAGAGGAACATGAGAGGTAATACGCATCCCATTTGTACCATGTCTTCTACTTTAGTGGCAATCAACCACCAAATGTTTAGTTTGCCGGTGGAAAGTAGGATGGTTAGTTGTAAATAATCAGCCTAAATATCACAGTTTAGATGCATGGGAAGAGGCAGCTTAAAAAAAAGGATCAGCCACAACAGATTGGATTCAAATAGCATTTATCGTAGCTTGAGCCATGTTGTTGAATTCATATTTTGCATTGAATCTGGCTCCTCCTTACTGATCCATGTGTCAAGGTTCATGACAATGTAAATACAAGGGCATATAGTGGATTTAAACTGTAGAACAACCCATATTATCTATATCTACACAAATAGTGGCATCCAAGACCTCTTGGTGAGGAAAAAAGTATGTTGCTTTGTTTAATCCTAAGGTATCTGAATATCATCATCAGAGCAGCATCTTGATGTGTATGTCTAGGTAACCCATAAACTAATACTTGCAAGAGCAATATCTGGATGAGCCACAATAACATATAGCATCTTACCAACAAGATATGTACATTGTCTATCATCGAAATCCATTTGAGGAGTTCATTATAAAGACGAATGTTGGGATCCATAAGTACACTGGATGGGCAAGATCCCAACATCCATGCTTCCTATAGGAAATTTAGGAGATACTTCCATTGATTCATGATAAGGCTCCTGCGTATCCTTGAAAACTTAGGGAAGGAAGTATTGGAGATAACCTAGGTCCTTGGCAACAAAGTGTTTCTCGAGAAGCGCACTGGTCATGGATATATCCTAAAGATCATCTATAACAGTGTTGTCATCCATGTGAACAATCAGCACAATATGGCCTCTGACAGTTTTCTGAATTGTTCAGAACGGCGGTTTTGGCGGCTGCATATGCGGAGGCGGCAAGGATAGCACACCACATACACCAACTTCGGTGTATGTGCGAGTTCTGGACATACTCAACTCAAGTAGACTGCCTATGTGACCGCCTATCGAGATCCATTTACCAATATTTACTTCTGTGTAGTGTGTTTCTTTATTGTCCCTCTTCCCCTCCCCCCCCCATGTCCTAAAACCATCGCTCACTCGCCAACTTGGGATTCTCCATGGCCCCGCCGCTCATCTCCGATTCGCCCACAATCCAGCTTTGTCATCGACAGCAACGTCACACCAGCCCTCCCATCACCATTACTATTAACTCCAACCCTCCCATCACCTCCAGCAATGATGGTAACCACAAGTTCAGCTAACATTCTCTCAAAATGGCAAAACCACCTTAAGCGGTTATCTCTCATCTTATCTTCTATTGGAGCTACACCAACTTTCCTTTAGATCACATCGTTTCATGTATGACCATACATCCACCATAGCATTCTCAACTCTGCGACTATCACTCTTCGATCATGTCTATATGGTTCATAGGCCAACATTCAGATCGATAAAGCATAACAAGTCTCACGGTTGCTTTGTAATACTTTCCCTTGATTTTCAAAGAATTTTTCTTATCACCATTGTTCGAAAAAACGCGCCTCGAGGCGTACGAGGCGTACGCCTCAAGGCGAGGCGGTGAGAAACCGTTCAGAGGCGTGCGCCTCGGGCTGCATCTGCGAGGCGATCGCCTCGACATGCGAGGCGAGGCGAGGCGTTCCGAGGCGAGGCGTGGGGCGAGGCGCACCTGCGAGGCGTCGTGGGGGTTTTAGTGGGTCACGTGCTTCGCACGTGACCCACTTATTATTCATTTCTCTCAAACACAGAGCCCTGATGCCCTTGAAACCCTTTCTCGCAAAACAGGAACGCTCGTAGCCCCCGACCTGCCATCGCCGCCTTGCCGAAGGCTCGCCATCGCCGCTTCCCTCGCCGCCTGCGGGGGTTTTCGCCCCATTCCGCGCCTCCTGCGTGTGTGCTGGGAACTCCTCGGCCCCTCGCGCGCCTACGGTCAACCCTAAAATCCAGTTAGGTATATTATTTCGAAAATTTTTTGGTTGGTTATTTTTAGTACTAGCCTATAAGGCTACTAGGAGTTGACATTGTTTGTTGCATATGTATAGGAGTTGTAATCCATATTTGGTTAGGTTATTAAAAGAATTGATTATGTTATCTTCTAGTTATTCAACTAGCATTTCATATATTTTATGAAATCATATGATTGTTGTTTATTTTTGTTGCTTGAAATCATATTATCAATGTATCATAGAGATGCCAAAGCCAAGGAAAGGCCCCAAGACTTCTGAAGGAAACCGGAATGATCCTGCATGGAAATATTGTGTTCAACTTGAGATGGAGGAGAGTCAAAAAGCTAAAGGATATGTGTATGTTCAATGCAATTTTTGTGGCAAGAGAATTACTGGTGGAGTCGCTAGACTCAAGCATCATCTCGCAAAGACCGGAAAAAATGTGAAAGGTTGCGCGCAAGTTCCTGATGAGGTGTTGAATGAAATGAAGGCCATATTATCTTCCAACGAAGAGAAAAGTAAAAGAGCAATGATGGAGATGGAAGAATTGTGTAGAGCTGGTAGTTTTGAGGTGCAAAATCCCTTTGGTGGTGGTGAAAATCAAGCAATCAGTCCATCTGGATCTAGCAACATGAAGAGGGCAAGAGGTCCTATGGACGTCTTTCTTGCCGGACCATCACCATTGGGAAGTCCAAGTCCAACGACTACAATTGGGATGAGTGGTCATCAAACTACATTGAACGAGACATGGAAGAAAGAGGAGAGAAATCGTGTGTGTCGTACCATTGGCAGATTCTTCTTCGAGAATGGGTTGCCATTCAATTGTGCAAGTAGCCCTTCCTTTTCGGCCATGCTTCATGCTGTCGGCTCCTTTGGAAGGGGATTGAAGCCTCCATCGGCTTACGAGCTAAAGAGTTGGATTTTGAAAGAAGAAGTGAAGAGCATTTGGGTTGTTATGGGTGAGGCAAGGGCTTCTTGGGCGGAAACTGGTTGTAGCATAATGTCGGACGGTTGGACTGACGTAAAAGGTCGTTCTTTAATAAACTTCTTGGTGAACAATCCGAAAGGTACTTGGTTAGCGACGGTGATGATGAAGTTAGCGATGAAGGGGAAGATGAAGCAAATTTGAAGTATATGGATGACTCATTGGATGATCCAACAAGTAGCAGTTCTTCAGATGATGATCTTTATGCAGATGTTGCAGTTGGGCTTGGAGGCTCGGAACCATGATTAGAATTTTCTGAAGCTTCATCTTTTAGGATTTCTTTGCATTTTAGATCTATTGGACATGGACTAGAAGTAGAATATTCGAACTTATATTGTGTTTTCTGAGCATTGTAATATTTTGTCTTGAACTTTTAGACTTTTACATTAGCCCAAGTAATCTATCAGCCATGTTTATTACTCTTCGTATCGAAAAGTTACTACAAATATTCTTTAATTGCTTTGGAACATTGGAATTTTATTAGACAATATTGTCTTACTGATATTATTACAAGATTCTTTATTAAATTACATAATTTGGGTGGAAAAACTGAGGCTTACGCCTCGACCGCCTCGAGGCTACGCCTCGCCTCGATTCTAGGGTAACCGCCTCGTTCCGTTTTTCGTTTTTTCCAACCTTGCTTATCACACATAACGGTAGATGCTCCTGTCCACTTAAGCAGCCTGCATTTATTCTAAAAGTAACATCTTCATCAATTTCCCCATCATGTTGCAAAACAGATTTCAAGTACCTAAAAAAAATTTCTTCTGAATAATTGTATTCAATCCATGATCGCACATCCACCGAAACATTTTCAATTCTGCTACTATCGTTCTCTGGCCATGTTTATGGTTCATAAGACAACGTTGATTTGTAAGTCTCGCAGTTGCTTTGTAATACTCTCCTTTGATTTTCAAACGATTTTTCTTATCACATATAAGAGTAAAGACTCTAATCCACTTTAGCCAGCCTGCATTTATTCAATAAGTACATCTTCATCAATTTCCCCATCATGTTGCAAAATAGATTTCAAGTATCTAAAGGAATCCTACTTCTGAATATAATCTTATCCAATCTTCACCTCTTTTAATTCTTTCACCTCATGATTGCTCTTAAATTTACCTGTCCAACTGAGTTAGTAATTTAAGTCATTTAGATTTTTTCCATTTCAGGTTAATGGATATCTAGCATTTACATTTGCCAATTAATGTGTCTTGTTTTCTTGACTAAGATTTCCACTTTCATGCTGATGACAGAAACATAAACTCATGATTTTTATTTTTGAATTTGATTTTTTTATGATTGTTACTAGTTATCATTGTCAATTATGTTGTGTGAGAAATAGGCCCATGCTATATAGATTCATGTAAGAAATACTTTCTTTAGTCTAAAACATGATTTAGACTTACCAACTTTGTTGATATTGTTCCAAAAATCTATGCGCTTATTTATAAGGATTTTAGGATACTAAAGATGCAATCAAATTAGAGAACGGAAGTAGGCACTGGTAATGTAATGGATTCTTTAGGGTGTTAATTAAACATGAATCGACACATGTAGAAAGAAAATAAATGCTTTAATTGATCAATAAGTTTCAGAGGAATTTTAGTGTGTGAATATGATGTATCTTTTTTGAGAAATTTGCAAGAATCATTGTTTGAGATAACACTCTTATTTATTTTGATTTTTTGTTTTGATCAACTCTTTTATCTAAATGGAAGATTTTTTGAAATACCTTAGTTGAAATTACATCATGCTTAAATATATGTGCTTCATATTCTGCCTCTGCTATTTTATTTGAAACATAAATCTCAAACATTTGAATTTATTATTGTATTTCTAATTAATTTAATTCAAGTATTATGAACCTTATAATCCACATATAACTCTGCATAGTCCACCATTTATCAGCCTACTCGCTTTCGATCACTTAATTGAATAATACTGCATATTGACTCTCTAAACATTGGTCTTTAAAAAGATAGAGATCTGGGCTAGATTGAATAAAGTTCTCTTACTCTATCCTCTCTAGAGAATTTTGACGCCATATTCTACCTTAAACTAAAATGATGTTACGTAACGTCCGCCCATTCTACACTCTGATGATAACCAAACTTATCACGTTGACTTAAAGCTAAGCTAAACATGAGGCAAAATGCACACAATTACCTTATAATAAATGTTAACTAGTACTTATACCCGCGCTTCGCTGCGACCCGATATTTTTTCTTATAAATTGTATACATCAACTATGTATAGTGAGAAGACATGAAGCTATATGAGACAATGTTGATGAATTAGTGGTGGATTTATAAATATCGGATATATCTGAACAATTAATTAGTCAGAATGATTATCTAAAATCTTGGCTGAGTAAGAACTTCAAGTCAGTAAAGCCAAAAATCAAGGGGATGAGAAATGAACAATATATCATACTTTTTCACTAATAACACCACAAAATAAACACTTGCAATTTTAATTAATCATCTCAAATCCAAATATATCTCATTGTTATTATTACATGGCTAAAGAATTTAATAATATATGAGCTAATGTACTTAGCAGAAGAAGTTAAAATGAAGAATATATGCGTTATTATCATATAGACATGATGAAAACAAAATATATGTATCCTCAATTCTGCAAATAGCATTAAGAAGTAAATGTACCTACATTTTTAGATTTATTATGTATTTCATGTTGCATAATTTTTAAAAAACAACCTTACGTCATTACTTGATGCATGCCATGAAGTATAAGACAAATACTATTAAATAAGCATGTAAAACCAAAACAAATCTTGATGCATGTTAGTAATACATGAATAATATAGCAAATAACACGAGATAATGGAGTTAACGAAGGAAGCTAAATTCAAGATAACAATGAAATATGTGTATCTAGAACTTCCACAATCGGATAAGAACAAACAAATGTGTACGTGCGAAATTTCTATATTTATCATGTATTTCCTGTTTTATGCTAAAAAATAATTACATTGTAAAATGGTACATGTTATGAAGCATAGAACAAATATTATTAAATAATTGTGCAAAATCCAAACTCAACTTAATTTTACTCTTATATGCAAGAATGAAGTGGCACATGAGATATGTGATAATGCAATTAATAGATGGAGCTTAAAGGAAGACTTCTTTTTGTTGCATAAACAGAATGCAAAAAAAACGTCTACTTCTTGAGCCATATAAAAATCACCCCTGGCTTTATAAATCAGGGCCATTAGATTATGGCCAACTGCCTCCTCAAGCAATATTGAGGCACTACGCTCGCGATGGATCCTTAGCGTCTTCTTGCATATCCTTTTTGCCTCATCAAACTACATCGCTTGAGATAGACCTCAGCAAGGTAGTTGCAACCATTTCCAAAATTCGATCTTTCAAGATACTTAACTTCATTGTCGGCAATACAAACCAATCTCTTGAAATCTCATAAAAAATCACTTTCATAAGACATCACACTTAGTCAATCCTGAAGCATTGCAAGTAGATTACAGGAAAATGTATGTTTTTTAAGACAACATCTATCGTTATAAGTGCAATGCTTGATAACTTCACATGGATGAAAATGATAAGGTGTAACATTTCTAGAGGAAAATTTAAACGGCAAGATGGTGGATGTATTAAGAATATATAAAGTGTTCTAATTCCTATATTAGAAAAGCATGTATTTTCCAACAATTTTGTCAAATTTATAAAATTGAGTTCGTGCATATCTTCCTTGCATATAACCCACAAATAATTCATTTTCAAAGCAAGAGGTCTATAGGTAGATGGAACAACATAAAAGCAACCGATGCCCATGGGTCACTCAACTCAATAACAACAGTGTGGTTGAAATGTGAGTTCAACATAGAAGGGACATTGTCTTGTTGGTGTGCATGTGAATGACAATTGATGAAATGCAGAATAAATGGTCAGCATGAAAATTAAGATTCAGAGAATGATTTTCTTGCGATTAGCCGCATAGTTTGTAGGTAAGTGGCCTAAAATATGAAGTTTAAAAATAGTGTTCTACGTACAAAATATCATTTATGTGCAACCAAACTTGTGTTTATTACATTATGTATTTGTATACCATGTACAATATGGTACACATGTGTGAAGGCGTCAACATTCTATGATGTCTTCATTTGACATTTGAAATTATGTTCATGGTTGTGTCAAAATTGTTCGAAGAATAGACCTCTTATGTCATATGGACATTCCACTGTAATACATACACGTTTACGTCACACATGTCGGAAAGGTTGACAACATGGGTTTGACATAAGACGACTGATGTTGTAGGTCCAACGGAGGAGATTCTTCTATGTGCACATCGAAGGGAGTAGATTGCACAGACAACACATGATTATTATTAAAATTGGGAAGCAAAAAATGATCATTTAAATGTACCTTGGAGCTAACAGCGAACAAAAGACATGATGATGCAAATAGTCGGTGGTTATGTGAAGACCGATATAGGAAAGAAGATAGCAATATGCATGTCAAAGATATTATGTGGCATAGATGAGTTATTATATATAGCCATTCATAATTAATCACATTATGCATGATTATAATGAATAGAACACTACATATTTGTATTAATAGGTAGAAATACACTATTTAATATGTATTATAAATCATACTCATATATGGACCGTACATATATGTATATAATTTTTTTGTGTAAGAAACCATCATATGTAATAAAATACATATAATATAATAATATTAATACATAAACATGTAATTTATCATGCTCGTAATTTTTAAATCATCGTGTTGATTTGTTAAACATCTATTAAGAGAGATCTTTTTTTCATCTAGAAACACATGGCGCCCAAGGAGGATTTATCTTCTTTAGTATTATTAAGAGAGATCTTTTTCTCACATTTAAAAATATATAAGCCTATCCTATACACGTAGCAGAATACAGGAATGGTAAAGGGCAGACAATGAAGTGATGAGAGCCTACAGAAAATCCAGCTTCAGTTATTATGAGATGATAGATAGACAATAACAGTGGAGAGAGTAAGAAAGGGGAGAGACACGTGCCAAGATGAGGGTGAGATTTGGGCAGCGTCTAGTGGAAAGAGAGGAGACCCACATGTCAAGGAGAGAGGGAGAGCTCGGAAGAAGCCCAGCTTTAGTATTATAGATAGATATACAAATAATACTAAATTATATAAAACAACAAATAACACTTACGAACATGAACTAATAAACATATTACATAAATATATAAAACAAAGGAGAACCTCAAAGCATTATTTCATAACATTTGCTCGGGATGAAAAGGATATAATTATACATGAAACCATAAAAATATACCTTTGCAATATGTACGTATTACATGTATATCTTAGCCGACCCTACTTAATTGTGGGAAAAGGTTTTGTTGTTGTTGAATCTGTATGTATTACATGTAGATTCTTACACAGTAAGAAAATATTAAAGTGGGAACAAATAAAACATAGGTATATTTATATATATACACTAATGGCGTTTTATTAGTTAGTTTTTCCTATATTTATTATTTCCTTAAAAGACATCATTGCATTTTTTCCCTTTTATGTGTATAGGATTTCACCTCAATATAAGAAACCCTAGACTCTCAGTAGCTTCACTCCCGACTTATTTTATATAATATCTGAGCATTGATCTTAGTCTGGACGTAGGGTCCCTCAAGTCTGAAACCCTAACCCCCACCATCAACGCTTTTAAATTGTGTTCCCAACAACCTCCAGCCATGGCCAACACCGCCCCGCCGCCCAACGATACAACAACAACAAACAACAACAAAGCCTTTTCCCACAATTAAGTAGGGTCGGCTACATGGATTCTTCGCCTCCATTCATATCTATCTTGGGCCAATCCCTGGCTTATATCCACAAAACTAAGATCCCTTCGTATGGTCTCTTTCCAACACTTCTTGGGTCGCCTCGCCCTCTCTTAGCCGGTTCAACATCCCAACACTCGCATCTCCTAATTGGTGCATCAGTTGATCTTCTTTGCAAATGTCCAAACCATCTTAAGCGGTTTTCTCGCATCTTATCCTCGATCGAAGCTACGCCAACTTTCTTTCTGATTGCATCATTTCGAATTCGATCTTTACGTGTGTGTCCACACATCCACCTTAGCATTTTCATTTCTGCTACATTCATTCTCTGCACATGTCTATGGTTCACAAGCCAACATTCAGATCCATAAAGCATAGCAGGTCTCACGGTTGCTTTGTAAAACTTTCCTTTAATCTTTAAAGGAATTTTCTTATCATAGAGAACAGCAGAGGCTCCTCTCCACTTTAGCCAGCCTGCATTTATTCTATTAGTAACATCTCCATCAATTTTTCCATCATGTTGCAGAATAGATCCCAGATATCTAAAGGAATCTCTCTTCTGAATGTTATCATCACCAATCTTCACCTCGATTCCTTCACCATTGCTTCCATCAAAGGTGCACTCCATATATTCCATCTTAGCCCTATTTATACGAAATCCTTTAGTCTCCAACTCATGTCTCCATACCTCAAGCTTCTCATTTACTCCATCTCTAGTCTCGTCAATTAACACAATATCATCAGCAAATAACATACACCAAGGTAACTCATCCTGAATGTGACTGGTCAACTCGTCCATAATCAAAGTAAAAAGAAATGGACTCAAAGCATAACCTTGATGTAAACCAATGTTGATGCCAAAATATCCAGCCTTCCCAGATAGGGTCCTTACACAAAATAAAGCCCTATCATACATGTCCTTTATGAGGTTAATGTATAGGACAGGTATTTGTCTCTTCTCCAACACTCTCCACAATATCTCTCGTGGGACAGAATCATAAGCATTCTCCAAATCAATAAAGATCGTGTGGAGGTTCTTCCTTTTAGCTCTATAAATCTCCATTGTTCTCCTCAGCAAATGGATGGCTTCAGTCGTTGAGCGACATGGCATGAATCCGAATTGGTTTTCTTTTACATTGGAAATTTGCCTCAATCTTCTTTCGATCACACGTTCCCAAATTTTCATAGTGTGACACATCAGCTTGATACCTCTATAATTTGAACAATTTTGAATGTCTCCTTTGTTCTTATAAAGAGGCACCACGATACTCCTCCAATCTTCAGGCACTTTCTTGCTTCGCCAAATAACATTGAAAAGATTCGTAGGCCAAGCCAAACCACGCTCACCTAAAACTCTCCATACTTCTACAGGGATGTCATCCGGTCCTACACCTTTTCCATGTCTCATAACCTTCAAAGCCTCCTCTACTTCCTTTCTTTGTATCCGTCTATAGCATGCACGATTCAAGTAACTTTCACTACGAGCTAGATCACCCAAAGTGATATCTCTATTTCCTTCCTCAACGATAGCTGTTAGAAAATAGAAATGCAGAAGCGGAATGATAACCAGAGCAATAAGAACAAAAAGATAAACATTAACACCAAGATTTTTACGTAGAACCTTATTCCCAAAGGAGCGGGATGAAACTACAGGAGAATGCCTCAAAGGGCCGATGTATGCATTGCACTTTCTCATCTGATACAACAGGGTAAGGGGCTTCTTATATAGCCCTCACTAAGTCTCTGCGACCCATAAATGGTAGATGTGGGACTAAACTCATGGATGTGGCAAATGGATCCTGGAGTAATCCATTTACCCGTCTCCCACATAAGTGATGCATGACCAAATACCCCAACACTCTCCCTAAAGTTAGAGCATGCAATGCTCAGCTTGTAAAAACAGAAAGAAATCTCAACTCATAATACTGGACACTACAGACAATATTAACTCAACGTGCACAATTGTCAGTAGCTATTGAGGGCATTGCTTCTCATGTCATCCAGGTAAGGACTAACGGGATGGAGTATAAATCAAACTGAATCTCCTCGTCGAAGAGTATGTGCTCTGTATTGTGCCTATCAGAGTCATTGCAACTGAAAATGAGTCTCTACTTAGAAAATTCTGGCCCGCCACAACAATGTGGACAACTACTCCATCTCTGAACATGGTCGAACTGAAAAGAGTCGTGGAGTGCAATCCTTGTCAGAGTCCATGGTCTCTGGAGAATGGAGTCTGAAAGTCTCATGACATAGGGAATGAGATCTCTACTCTGGAGTTCCTATGGATCACATGATCTGGTTATCATTCCGCTTCCATATTCATATTTTCTAACATGGTATTAGAGCATTAAGAACAAAAAGATAAGCATGAACACCAAGATTTTTATGTGGAGCCCTACTCCCTAAGGAACGGGATGAAACCACAGGAGAACGTCTCAAAGGGTTGATGTATGCATTGCACTATCTCATCTGAAACAGAGGGTGAGCGGCTTCTTATATAGCCCTCACTGAGTCTCCACATCCCACAACTGGTAGATGTGGGACTAAACTCATGAATATGGTAAATGGATTCTGGAATGATCCATTTACCCATCTCCCACATAAGTGACGCATAACCAAACACTCCAACAGTAGCTAACCTTTGGTTATCACTAATCGCACTCTCAATGCCTTCCAGATAGCCAACCTCACAAGATATGGTGCTCCAATTCATGAAGCTTCATGAGAGAGGTGCACCCTCAAGAACTCTTAATGTTTAAGTAGACCGCACGTCTCCTTTTTATCTTCTTTCTCTTTCTCTTACCTAATCGCGGTAGGTCATGAATTCTCCTACAGAAAAACTTTGATGTCCACCTCATTTATTGTTGTACAAGGAGTCTATTGAACTAGGGAGTTCAAAAAACTGCGTACTATGTTCCCGAGCTTTCAAGGTATCCATCAGTGGTCAAAAGAAACTCTATGTTCTCATTACTGAACCACTCAGGGAAGAGACCACAAAATGAATACATGCTATAGGATAATTATCAGGGCATGAATCAATTGACCAATAGTGTAGAGCATATAATTGCAATCAAACTCCTATACAAGGAGATGCATAAGGACACATGGGAGGAGATGTATCATGCATATTCTCAATAGATGGCCAAATCCCACCTTGTTGATATATACATGTGGATTTGGTCCATCCCTCAGAGGACTCCTCCTTAATCCAATACTATCAAGAAATCGCATATCTATAATAAAGAGTTGACAATCTCTCTCTCAACTTGTATGATGTAGTAGGAATATTATGCAGCACTCTGGGTAGCATTCTTACAGGTGTCATGTTGGTTTAAGTCCTCGCTACCAGACAACAAGAATCAGTTCCTTATCTCTAACTCTGTTCCATCTATTTGGGTGACATTCAAACATCTTCAATAGCTAGATTCTACTCTTGGCCAATCTCGTCAACTTCAGACATCAAAGGAAATGTCTCTTGCATCATGCAAACATGGTGGTCATTTCATGGTTACGGAGGTTTTGGTCGTGATCAAGGACGTATTTTCCTCTGTGCATGTACTCAACAGGTCTAACCATTCATCTGATATGTGTTGGGTGAAGTTTGGTGGACCTTCTATGACCAACCAAGCTTCAACTAAACGTATTGATTTCTCGACTACCACAGAGATGACAAGAAATCATGGAGAGTTGAGACAGACGCTTCAACTCTCCTCTGTCGATTACTCACGAATAATGCAAATGCTGCTAAATAATCATGTCATTAATCATTCTGACCCCGCAGCTAGTTTGGATGCCACTTCAGGTATGTAAACAATCTATCTCTACATTATCTCCGACAAGGATTACTAATTCTAGAGCTTCTACTCAACTGAAAGGAGAAGGTAGTGTTTTGAATAACAATCAGTCATCTGCACATGTGAAGTCTATTCATTTTGCTAACAGTGCTCTTTCACCTATTACCTTTGTCAACAACATGGAGTTCACGTCCAAACTCAAGCTTTCTGAAGTTTTTCTATACACAAGACATGCTTTTAAGCTTATTATCTATTAATCAGTGTAGGTAATATTGGTATCGTGTTGATACGATATATCATCGATATATCAACAATATATCGATGCCATATCGCCCAAATTGGACCAATATTGTGAAGAAAATGGCCTTGAAAGGGAAAATATCAGTCATATCGACATCAATATATCATTAATATATCAAGATATGGCTTACTATGATATTTATAGATTAAGTTTCGAGCTTATCGTAAAGTAATTTTACATTAGCATTATTGTTCAGGACATCAACATGATAGAAAATTTTAGGTGGGGGCATGAAAAGAATGGCCTATATTATCTTGATACTCCTACATATTCATGTTCTGCATGAGCAACTTCGATCTGTCTTGATGCATTCATGTGGTGTCTGCAATTTGGCTAACCGTCTGTCAGAGCTCTCTCTGAGATGTTCCATGAACTGAAATCGTCGAAGCCCTTTGAGTGTAAGGCTAGTCAATTTGGAAAACAATACAAAATGTTGTTACCTTACAGGACTAAGCAGCATTATTATGTCTCGTTTGCTTTTGTTCATTGTGATAATTGGTGCCCATGTTTGGTGCATAGTATAAATGGTCATAAGATGAAGCAACAGTCAGAGAACAATAATAATGTTTAGTCTTTCCATGAGTTTATAAAAACTTTATATTGGTACAGACCATAACAGAATTGGGTGGCAGAATGGAAGGTCTGCCTCATTTGGATGCATCTCGCACCCTTCTTACTCATACGAAGAGTCCCTAAAAATATTCTAGGAGATGCCATTCTCACCACCATGTACATTATTAATCAAGTACATTCATAGAAGAGATCTCATTCTCCATACTTTCTAAATATGAGGAACCTTTTGCTGCTACCCTTCCAAAATTTTGGAAGCAATGCCTGTATCCATAATTTCCATACTCGTGATAAATTATCAAGCACATTTTTCTTGGGTACACTCGGACCTAAAATGGGTAAAGATGATATAAGCCCACTGTCCCATCAGTATTATCTTTCTGTGAATATCATATTATTTGAACAAATTAGTTTCTTCTCTATGTTTGTATGTGAATTCCTTTGGAGCTCCTTCCCATCTCCAAACCAGTCAAAGGAGTCACCTCAAACAACAGTAGCAGTCCCCTTACATGTTCCTACTTTCTACCATTGTTTCAAAAAACGGCGCCTCGAGGCGCAAAGGTGTACGCCTCGAGGCGAGGCACGCCAAAATCACCCCGAGGTGCATGCCTCGGGTCCTTAGGTTGGGGCGTATGCCTTGACCTGGCTTGAGTTGTTCGAGGTGTGAGGCAGAGGCGCAAGGTTCGAGCTAGTGGCTTTTTTAACTTTTTAATTATTTGCTTTGCACTTGATATTATTTTTACGTAAGCATTATTTTTTATGTTTAAACCCTTGTAAATGGTCTGGTGGTAACGCAGTGTGCCTACCACCCAAATGACCAGGGTTCAAATCCCACCCATATGCGGGTTGCGTTAGGAAGTTGACAACCAGCGTAAAAAATAGTCAAATCTTTCAACATGGATTTGACCAAGAATCTATGTAGCCAACCCTACTTATAGTGAGAGAAGGCTTCGTCGTTTTTATTATTTTTTTATGTTTGTGTTTATGTTTTCATGTTAAACCTTGCAAAGTTGCATATTTCTATATATAGATACATGGATTTCATGCAAAAAAAAGAAAGGATCGCCTGAAACAAAAGAAGCTCCAAGATCTTGTATACATCATGTTCAATTCATCATACATCAACACATACTAGTTCTATTGCACATATATTTGAGCTTGAGTTGTAATAAATATTTTATAATAGTTCGAACTTGTAACTTAATATTTTTATTTGGTTGTATGAGTTGTAAATCTTAAAATAGTTATCACATATATGACGAAGCAAGGTTGAAAAATAAAACATGAAGTAAAATAATTATTATATTTTATTGTTAATAGCCGAATAGAATTAGAACCATTAGTCAGCGAGACCCCCGTCCTGTTGGGGTATGATATGGCAGGAGGGGATGCATATGATGGTTTCTCCAACTACGTCCAGCAAGACAAATGTTTGGAATTCAAGACATATTGATATTTTTTTACTACAAATACTAAAAATTATGGTTTCTATTGTACTTCAGTATTATGAATAGACTTTAGTTCAATACTCACATAAAAATCATTGAAGTTAGAGTTGGAACTTGATATTTCGTATAATATTGGCTTAGTATTAGTTTTTTTAACTTCAATGCCCTCAACGCTTATGTATTGTATCTTTTAATAGTTTTAAATTATTCTTGAATGTGTTGTTGGCAAAGCTTAATTTGTACTTTTTTCAATGTATTTTGCTTTAATTTTTTCCAAAAATTAAGGCTTATGCCTCGACCGCCTCGAAGCTTACGCCTCGCCTCAATTTCGAAGAAAACGCCTCGGACCGTCTCATGCTTTTTTAGACCTTGCTTTCTACTATGTTGGATGACGAGCTTCCTTCAAATAGCCCTCCCTCTGCAACCTCAAATGTACCTACTTCCAGTGTTCACTAAATCGGCCGCACGGGCCGCATAAGCGGCCGCATATGCCTGTGCGGTGTACAGACCGCACCGATTACTTGAATCAGTGCCTTATGCGCCCTCCCCGCATATGCGGCCCGTATATGCCCCGCATATCCCGCATATGCCCCGCATACTGCTCCAGCAGCTCCAACTTGTCAATCTTCTCATTCAGGTCCTTAATTCTGTAACTTTGCCTCTTCATTCAATTGTTAGAACATGACATGAATTTCTACACAATTGCAATGCATTATACCATTATGTATATGCAATGTTTTATGTTTTTCTCATGTATTATTTTCACGAGTATATGCAATGTATTGTTGAATATTTTTTATATATGCCGATTGAGGTTTTGCTCATGTAGTGCATGCATGTGTATTGAAGTTTTGTTATTACGTATCATATAATATAAAGTTTTTATAGTAAATGTTTTTTTGTGATTAAATATGAGGCAATTAAAAGTATATATGCACACCCATCTAACATGAACCATTTTTCTTAGATCTTCTTTAACTCCACTTAGATACACTTCAGTGGTTATGTTATTCATAGATATTTTTTTATTTTTAAATTAAAAATTAGAAAACCACTTAGAACCGCATATACCCCGCATATGCCCCCGCATACCGCTTAATCAGTATTCGGTGATCAGTCCGAACGCATACGTATACCGCTTTCCTGAACCTTGGTACTTCGTCTATAGACCTTCATATTGCTCTCAGGAATTATAAAATGCAATATACTCTAAACTTTAGGCCACACTATAGTTCCATTAATGGTTTGTCTTATTGTAATAGGAATTATACATATGCTTTATGGATATACCTCTTCCAGATGATCATCATACAACTCTTAAGGATTTGTGTTGGAAAAAAGGCAATGGATAAAGGGATGGATATTCTTACTTCTAAGGGCGCTTGTGATCACGTGTTATGTCCTACAAGTGTCATTCACATTGATTGCATATGGGCTTTTATGATAAAATTTGCTCCGTGATGGTCAATTGACATACAAGAGGCAAGAATAATAGCAAGGCCCTAAATGTCGGTTTCGATCACCATTTTGGTACCGATCAAAATAGAAATTCGGTGGAACTACGATGGAATTTCGACCGAAATTTCAGTCATTTCGATTAGTTTTTGTACTAGTACCCCCATATTTCGGTCATTTCGGTCGAATTTTGATTTCGACTGGATATCAAAATTTGAAAGAAATTCGACCGAATTTCGTTGAAATTTGAGGCCATGAATAATAGTAAAAAGTTAAGCCTATGGTGTGGATTATTTTGAAACCTCTCCACTTGTGAGGATTGTCTCAATCCATACAATCATCTCTATTGTTGTTAACAAGAAATCTTATTTAAATATCATGACTTTTCTCCTATAGCTATCTAAAGAAGGAAATCTGCGGGCACGATCACCCAATAACGTCGTCAAGAGAAGTTAATGCGTTGTATGTGGAAGGTCGTCTATGGCTTAAACCAAAGCCCATGGACCTAGTTTGACAAGCTCACCATGGTAATCAAGTCCCTTGAATTTCACAGGACTTGACATGGTTATTAGAGGAGATGGCAGTGTAGACATTCTTAAGATCAAGTCATTTCTACAAAAGGTTTCTATAAGTAAGGACCTTGATCACATGGATTTTCTTAGGATTGAGATCTCTCGTAAACCTATCTTAAAAAAATATTGTCTTGGCATCCTCGTGCTTTTAGAGGACTACAGCTATCTGATAGTAGTGATATAGGTCACTCGCGTGGTTCATAAATCAAGATATTCTTGATATATCGGGTATCAAATATCGACCGATGTTGATACTACTATATATGTTGTTTTTGAATATCAATCGATGTCTCGCAAGATATCAATGATCGAGATATCTATGGGTATCTACCAAAATATGAAGTTCTAAATGTAACCTTCCCCAATACCTGGCATGTGACAACAATCCCCTCGGAAGAAGACTTTTGTTGATAGACCGAAGGAGTTTTCACTAGAATTAGGTTGACTACTAAGCATGCATTCCAAGGCTTTAACTAATATCCTCCGAGTGATGCGAGGTAGTAAGCTTAACTCATTAGGTTGTTATTGCCTGCAGCTTCTTTTTGGCTTCAGATAAGGCTTCCCTAAGGTGATTTTCATCAATTAAAATGCATTTAGAGATGGATTTCTGAGG
This sequence comes from Ottelia alismoides, assembly GCA_037367405.1. Classification (NCBI taxonomy): domain Eukaryota; kingdom Viridiplantae; phylum Streptophyta; class Magnoliopsida; order Alismatales; family Hydrocharitaceae; genus Ottelia; species Ottelia alismoides. The sequence continues at coordinate 97,212 of JAZKJV010000783.1, forward strand.
GGTTTTGTATATTTCATCTTTATTATTTTTCTTGAGTTTTTCTAGTGTTAGACTGAGATTTCTTATACTTAATAATTGTTTAATGTCATTATACATATTTATTCTAGATTCTTTTTTTGAGAGAGAGAAGAAGGGTGGAATGTCGAGCAAGGACCCAACACACGATCTATAAATAATAATAATAAGAGATTACAGAACATGTCGAACAAATGGCCCAACAATGTTTAAGTACATTTTCAATATAAAAAGGTTGACCACGAACAATGACTACATTTCTAGCACACCAAATGGTCCAAAGAATAGCGAAGGGAAAGGAGTTGTCCTCCTGCAAGTAGCTGCATGTCGCCCAAACTGAGGCATAAAAAAAGCAATGACATCCCACCTGCAGCCATTGCATCCCTACCCTCCTCCAAATTTGGTCTGAGAGACCGCAACTAAAGACTAAGTAATCCACGTCCTCAGTCTCAAATCCACACCTATTACACACATGGTCACCCACCTGAAGCAACCTATCCATATGATCCTTCGTAAGTATGTGCATGTGTCTCAAGAACCATAAGAACATCTTGATTCTTTGTGGTATTATACTCTTCCAAATCATTTTTGCATCAATAAGAATATCTTCATGAACTGTCATCCAATCATCCGCAAAGAGACGATAAGCTTTCTTCATCAAAAAGTGGCCCTCGGTCCATTTAAAGTGATCTCTTCCATAGGACAGTCTTGCCACGTCAGCCAGATCAATTTGGAAATTCAAGAACTCCTCCAACCATTCCTCAGAAAAGGCCATTGTGGAGGAAGGGGACCAATTATTCCTCGAACAAACATGATGCAACAAAACATCCATGTAGATAACGAGGTGAACTATAAGCTACATTTTACAATATAGCATATATGGCGGCATTGCCTCATTAATTATTATCTGCATTTTAGAATCAAATGTCTCATCTCTTTTTGTAAACAAAAGATGTGTTCTAAATGTGGTTAACTTAGCTATTTTGTTTTCATTTCCAATATCTATCAGTCAACAATCAACTTAATAATAATATGTTCGATATGACAGATATGTGCAACATAAGGGTCAAAGATGATTAATATGTATGATATAAGGGTATATTTAAAAATTATTTATTATTTAAATAACTTGGATAGACTCCATTTCCCATAGTTATCAGTCAGCAATTAACACTAGAAGCGATGTGACCGATATGTGCGATATAAGAGGTACAAATAAGCAAAATCTGTAATATAAGTATGTATTTGTAAGTCACTTATAGTTGTAATAATTGGATGATCTTATAGTGCAAAAATGGCAAAAATGGCTTTTTTGAGCCATTTCTGATATTTCCACCAAAATCATCCAAATTTCCCAAATTTCATTGAAATTTCCATTTCTAGGGGGAGTGAAACAAAATCAATATTTCAAACCTTGTTTGTGAATCATAGACTTGTACAGAGAATCACAGTAGTAAAAATGAAAATGCTAAGCTAGATGTATGGTCCTACAGATATAGATCGAATTTGAAATGGCACGATCAGAAGGAAAGTTGGTTTAGTTCTGATAGAGAATAAGATGTGAAAAAACTGCTTAAGATGGTTTGGTCCTTTGCAAAGGATGTTGGTTGATGCACCAATAAGAAAATGCGAGTTTTGAGATGTTGAGCCGAATAAAAAAGGGGGAGAAGGCCCAAGAAGTGTTGAAATGAAACTATTCGAATGGTTCTTGGTTTATTGGATAAGAATCCAAGAAAGATTCCAATGAGTGCAAAGAATCCATGTGGCATACCCAACTTAATGTGGAAAAGGCTTTGTTGATGTTGTTGTATAAATAATGAGATTACAATCAATCTCAAATAATCTTCTACAACAAAGCCTTTTCACACAGATCTATCTTGAGTCATTCTCAAGCATAGATCCAGAAAACAAAGATCTATTCGGACAGTCTCATTCCAACACTTCTTAAGCCTCTTCCTCGCCCTCTTAGCCGGCTCAACATCCCAACACTCGCATCTCCTAACTGGTGCATCACTTGGCCTCTTTTGCAAATGGCCAAACCACCTTAAGCGGTTTTCTCGCATCTTATCCTCAATCGAGCTACACACACATTCCTTCTGATTGCATCATTTCTAATCATATCTTTATGTACATGTCCACACATCCACCTTAGCATTTTCATTTCTGCAAATGTCATTCTCTGCACATGCATATGGTTCACAGGCCATCATTCAGATCCATAGAGCATACCAAGTCTCACGGTTGCTTAGTATAACATTCCTTCGACTTTCATAGAAATTTTCTTATCACATAGAACAATAGAGGCTCATATCCACTTTAGCCAACATGTATTCATTTTATGAGTAACATCTCCATCAATTTCCTCATCATGTTGCAAAATAAGTCCCAAAATCTAAAAGAATCTTTCTTCTGAATGTTATTGTCACGAATCTTCACTTCGATTCCTTCAACATTGCTTCCATCAAAAGTGTACTCCGAATATTCAGTTTTAGCCCTACTTATACGAAATCATTTGGTTTCTAATGCATGTCTCCAGACCTTAAGCTTCTCATTTACTACATCTCTAGTCTCATCAATAAATATAATATCAGTGAATAACATACACCAACGTATCTCATCTTGAGTGTAACTAGCCACTCTATAATCAAAGTAAAAAGGAATGAACATAAAGTTAAACCTTGACGCAGATAAATATTGATGTCAAAATAGTCAGTCTTCCCAAATTGGATCCTTGCACAAGATGAAACCCTATCATATATATCCTATGTGAGGTTAATGTATAGGACAGGTACTTGTCTCTTCTCCAAAACTCTCCACAATATCTCTCGTGGGACAGAATCACAAGCCTTCTCCAAATCAATAAAAAGCCTATAGAAATTCTTCCTTTTAGCTCTATAAATCTCCATTGCAAGGTTCAGAAAGTCGGTATGCGATATTCGTTCAGTCAGGTAATCTGAAGCGAGTAAGAGGGCAGGCGAAAGTATATGCGGACTATGTGGTTTCTATTATTTTAATAAAATATAATTAAAAATATAGTAATAAATTCGAATACTAGATATTTATATTTCCCAAAACACAACATGTAAGTAATATGAAGTGAAGATTTTTTTGTACAATGTGATTTCAACCAAAGGTCCAAAGCATTTCCAAAACTCGTATATATAATAAAATAGTGGATCATAAGATTCATAACAAAATATCTAAGAATGGCAACTCAAACAAAGGTTCATACGCAAATATTCAAACTCCTAATCTAAGTCATCAAAAAAACAAGAGGAACTTCATCATCGATGTCAGTGTCAGAATCTGTGATAAATTCTTCATCCTACTCCACACTTGGTAATGCACCAGTGTTCCTCTGGCTCCTCATATGCTCTTCCAATTCATTTGCTCCACTTGCCTCGGTCACCAAGCTCCAAGTAAGTCCTGAGCCTCAAACCACCTCTTCTTCGCCTTCATCTTGTCCGATCCACTTACTTACATACATCCTATCCTTGAAAACAAATGTGTCTCTTCCTTTTTGTGATTGTTGCTCCTTCAATTTTGGGTTGAATTTCACAAAAACCAAGTCATCCAGTATCTTGGTTTCAAGTTTATTCCTCTTCTTGGTGTGGATCTGCCATGCAAGAATCTACATAAAATGTTATTTAATTAAATAAACATCAATCTTAGTCTAACCAATAATCACAAATCACAAATATGCCATCTACCGCTGCAAAAGAGCTCCACTTCTACTCACATCCAGAAAAGAGGGTGTCAGCTTTAATATCTCCATTACCATCGCATTCATGTATGGTGTCCATGGCCTCAAATTTCAGCGAAATTCGATCAAATTTATGTCAAATATCGATATCCAATCGAGATGAAATTCGACCAAAATGGCCGAAGTGACCAAAATACGAGGGCCCTATCGAGCAAAATTCCGTTTTCAGTCAGTCACCGAAATGGTGACCGAAACCGACATTCAAGACCTTAATGGTGTCTCACCACCATATAGTGACCACCAAATAGCTATAAGAAAAAATAATGCCAACTCCGTATTCCTTTCACATACTTGAAATATGTATAAAGCATATATTAGAAATGGCACATACTACTACCTGGATCGAACACGCCATTATGTCGGATCTCTGCATGATAGCAAGGGGTGTTCCAAATGCACTATCTCATTTATAAAGAATCATTTCTTTAGTTGTGATGACATCTTGAATGCCCAAATCTGGGTAAAATATCTTCAAGCAATACAAAATGCCATTTATGACAAAGTTATCTTCAAAAACAACTTTATCATCCCTACAGAAATAATAGGGGTTAAGATAGTAAGCTGCAAGGTGAAGAGAACCATCTAACCTCCCTCTCGACTTTGAATCAATCGCATCAATGTAGGACTTTTATGAATGCTCAATGTCTTTAAAAAGACTATTTATCACCTTCGCATCTTCAAGCTCTCCATACACAAAACTGAACGATGGCTTCCGATCTGAAAGGAATATCACATTCATAGAAGAATTTGGTTACAAACTTGTTAACACGTGTACGTTCCTCCTTGGTTGTGTTTCCTTGATAACATATTGGTGCATTATGCCAATTGTCCCAATATAATCATCATATGATCGTGGTCTCTTTCCAAGACATGTTCCTTCACATGGTGTTGTGGAAGAGCATGTCGCTCTAATCACCACCTCCTTTCTCATTTCTTTCAAAGTGATAGCATTCCCGTTCTTCTTCTTCATAATTCCCTCAACGTAATCATGTATCTCCTTCTGCACTTCAGAGTCCGTCGTAGGACATGATTTGCAATTTCCTTTAATGTGTCCATGGTGTTGTTTCTTTCGATTAATTCCACCTTTCAAGACATCGCGACACAAGCGACAAGTCACAAAATTTGGATCGATATTCCCCATGACATACGCATATTTCCATCCCGAATTGCTAGATCCAGTGGAATAAAAGACACATTTTCTGCAACTTGTATAGGTTTCGAATCCATGATAACCTAAATTCATGGGAAAATAGGTAATAAACTAAAATTGTGTATCATTGGATGACCTAAGCACAACCTAAACAAATGATGACAATTATTCATCTCCACTTCTTTGTTGTTATTTATCGTCTTTGTGCCTTGTATATGCTAAGAACAACTAGCATATCTATAAAAATCTACACTACTCTCTTGCTGATTATTCTCATAGAAACCACTAACATATCCGTATTTTTTAATCAAAAGTAGTATATCATCACATCTCTTGGTGATTATTCTCAAGAAAAGAAAATTATACCCCAATAAAAAATATATTTGACAACTATAATACAAGTTTATTTGAAAACAGTAGATTTGAATTCTGAACAGTAGTTAATGACTCAAAAATAAAGAAAAAATGTAGTGGCAAGGACTCAGAGAGTACCTGGTGGCTGTCGGTGGCAAAGATTCCGTGAAGGAGCAGCAGCACGCACTGCCTAGGGAAGGCAAAGGTCATGGTCGAGGGTAAGCAAAGGTGCAGTGGCTTAAGGGAAGGAGGAGGAGCACTTTCTCGAAGGAAGGCAGAGGTGCAGGTTCGAACGCTGCCCAAGAAAGGCGAGGAGCAATAGCTCGAGCCTCGAGAGAAGGCGGAGGAGCAACCCACGTCGCCCAAGAAAGGCGGAGGAGCCATTCACATCGCCCGGGGAAGGCGAAGGAGCAAAGATGCATAGGAAGGAGGAGGAGCAAATCGTGTCCCCTAGGGCTGGGAGGAGAAAAATAGGGGATTCCAAGAGGGTATACATGTCTTGAGAGAGGCATTGGGTTTGCTTTAGGGTTTTACTGAAAATAAAACTATCATTTTTTCGGGAGGGGCTCCAATACAAAGGCGATCACATATGCCCTTTGAGCATATATAGATCGCATATCGAATGATCGGAGCATCAGGGGGTTGCTCGAGTACGGATATGTGACCGCATGGGCTGCCTTTCTGAACCTTGCTCCATTGTTCTTCGCAGCAAGTGGATGGCTTCAATAGATAAGTGACCTGGCATGAATCCGAATTGATTTTCTTTTACTTTGGAAACTTGCCTCAACCTTCTTTCGATTACACGTTCCTAAATTTTCATAGTGTAACTCATCAACTCGATACCTCTATAATTCGAACAATTTTAAATATCTCATTTATTCTTATAAAGAGGCACCATGATGCTTCTCCTCCATTCTTCATGCATTTTCTTGCTTCGCTAAATAACACTGAATAAATTTCAAAGCTAAGTCAAGCCAAACTCATCTAGAACTCTCCATACTTGTATAAGAATGTCATCATGTCCTACACCTTTTCCATGTTTCGTAACCTTCAAAGCCTCTTCTAGTTCCTTCATTTGTATTCATCTATAGCTAGCACGATTCAAGTAACTTTCACTAATAGCTAGATCTCCCAAAGTGATCTCTATGTTTCCTTTCCCAATGAAAAGCTTATGGAAGTATTGCTTCCATCAAGACTCTATATCCTTCTGAGTAACAAGCATGTGTCCTTCATCATCATTAATGCACCTCACTAGCGGAAGGTTTTTGTTCATTCTTTCTCTTGCTTTGGCCAATCTAAATATATCCTTTTGGTCCCTCCTTAGAGTCGAGATTTTTGTACAAAACTTCATAAACTTTTAACGTAGCTTCGTTTACAGCTTTCTTTGCTTCCTTCTTCGCTATTTTGTACTTTGTGACAGTTTCCTTTGTTCTATCCTTAGACATGGTTTTAAAACATGCTCTTTTAATTTTAAGCGTCTCTTGCACCCCTCCACTCCACCAACAAACCTCCTTTTGGCCTGGAACTCCTTCTTTTGACTTTCCTAGCATCTCTTTGGCTACTCTTCGGATAAAAGATGCTACCGCCTCCAGCATCTCGTTTGCACTTCTGTTAAAATCCAAAAAAAAGTCTTCTAAAACCGTCTCCCTGAAGCTTGATTGTTTCGAATTAAGATTCCACCATCTATTTCTACTAATCTTGGAAACCCCCCTTTTCTTTACCAATCTCAATTAGTTTAACATAAATAAAATAGATAGCTAATTTAAAATAAGTAATCAAGGATAGGAATCTCGAACTTCAAAGAATCCCTAAATTTGCAATTGCTTCAATTCAATTCTACCCATCAAATTCAAAATTATTGCATTATTTCTCCATCGCTTAAAATTTGTCTCTAACGAATTATTTGATCGGTCCTCCTTCCTTAGATAATCCCATCTGAAGGTATTGGTTCAATCTTCTCAATTTGATCCATTTTTTATTCATCATTGCGTTATAACTTTTTCCCACTAAGGGATATGGCTGCATTTTTTCTATCGAATAAAACTTCATCCAATTAACGGCGTCAACTCTATCCTTTTGGTAAAGTAGTTTTAGAGGAAGGCCTCCTTGAAAATGACACAAATCAACCCCTTTCCTTGTTTCAAGGGATACTTATGGAAATCTTGCAAGGTTTTTCCAAATCCAACAGTAATGAAGGTGGCGTCAAATCTTGCTAGAGAGCCAATACCCTTGGCAGAGCAGTGGGCGGATAAGGGCAAGAGACCCTGTCAGTAGTGGCGGAGGGATCAAACCCAAAGACAATTGGGTCCTCGGATGCGACAATCTCGACGGTGTTGGGTTCATACTGGGGGAGCAGGTGGTGGTTACCGCGATGGAAACAGTGGCGATGTCGAGTTTGATTTTGATGGAGTGTCGAGCAAATTGTGATCATCGTTGTGCATGTATGAGAAGCATTGGCATACCTTTTGTTGCCTCGAAAGAGCAGATGATGACGTTATAGATCATATTGACGGTAGCTAGGGTTTCGGTGGGGGCATCTCATGCATACACACGGGCTTCTGATTAAATCGCAAAGGCGAAGGTGCAAGATCGGGCGAAGGTCATGGTATTGGTTGATGATCGCCTTCGTTATGTTGGTCTTGAGCGATGGAACAACCAATTTGTTGTGGACATCTGCCATGTTGTAGTTCTAGAGGGGAGGTCGTGCTATGGTGTGAGGTCTCTAATCGAGAGCTACAAACCATGTAAGAGTGGGTATACTTGTCGTTTGGACAACCACAGTAGATACCGACAGATGGAGGGTATCGGATTTGGCATCCTCAGGACTCTCGCCAAAGATGAGTTATGTGTCTTCATCATCGTTTCATACTTTGTTGGGAGTTGTAACGATCAAATCTTCATGTATAAATGTATCTTATTCTAGAATGAATTAATGTCTAGCCATGAATCAAACGGTTGTACCTTCGCGCTCAATAGGATTCATTGCTTGAACTTTTGTTATCGAGAACGCAAATCTTGGTCGAGACAATCTAGATCGAATTTCACACACCAATACATAATCGGATCGTCGAATCGTGGGAACGACTCGATTCCCATGCTCTGATACTACTTGATGCAGACAGAAAATCGAGAGAGAGGAGAGAGGAAAATTGTGACATGCCTTGCGAGACAAGAGAGGGTCATGGTTGAGAGGAGAAACCCTAAAAATTGAGGGAGAAATGGATAATTGTGAAGGCACTCTCCAAATCAAAATTGCAATTCATAATAGAATATGAACTAACTATTGCCTACCATCCCCTTTATATAAGAAGGAATGACATTACAAAATTAGAAAGAGAATAAAACTTAAATCAAAATAATCTTAGATGACTCTCATCGACTCATTAACTAATTTAATCTATCATAAATATTGAGATTATAGTCCATTTCAATTATGTAACGTAAAAAAATAGATGACTAAATTAAATTTACTAATTAGCACTGAAATCCTCAAATTTGAAAATTTCTCAATCCACAATTGCTTCATTTCAATTGGACCCATCAAATTGGGAATTATTGCATCATATTGCAGTACATTGAGTTATCTTCGGGATGTTTGATTTCCTGATTTCATTAAGAAATGTATAGAAATAATATAATAGGTTGGTATAAAAAAACTAGTGCCAGAATTCCAACAAGGACTGTTTTTATGCCAAGCTATGCACCTGAGCACCTCCTCTAAAACATGAGTGAATGATAAAAAAACAAGATCTAAAATGTAGCCAAAACTGAAGTCTCCACAACCAAAAAATCCATTCTACTATGGTTCTTTGTCTACAATCAAATCTCGTCTTATTACATCAAGCTCACAGTCATTAAAAAAGATAACTATGGAATTAACTACAGGATTGATTTGATAACCATTTTAGTTTCAAGGAAGAGAAAGGCGAGAAAGGAAGCGGTCCATAGGTTGAAGCAAATGCTGCAAATGGGAAGATGACTGGCCTTAAACTTCTACTACTTACAATGTCAAAACTCTCATGAAGACAAAAGAGTGTAAGATCAAAGAAATACTTAAAAACGTAGTAAATGTAGCTATGTAATAATCTCATAACGAATGCCCTAAGCTAGTAGCCACTTTTATTTCAGATAAAGGTACAAATGGTGAGAGAAAATTAATATTTGACATAAAGGTGTAGAAGCTGTGAGTATATTAGATGCTTAACCTGATGGACACAAGCACTTGAATGCAAATAATGTCAGGATAACTTCAACAGAAAATGACCCACGATCAACAAAGTCACCGTTAAAGAGATATGGATTATCTTCGGAAGGAAGACCATTCAATTCAAATATGTTCAACAGATCGTAAAACTGCAGATGAAAGAAAGCACGGTTAGCTTCCTATTCAATAAAAATGAATTTATCCTCAGCACTGAAAGCAGTTTCAAAACACTGCTGAAACATCAAAGCAGTATTTATGCTAATGAGCACTATCATGCAAAGGATATTAGTTACCAAAAGCACTTAATGATAGTAAACAAGAGAACCAGACACGATAATGTTTAGAGTCAGATCAGAGAAGTCTTTTTAGCTTTGATTAAAACAGCATTCTTTCAGAAATAATCCCATCCAACAGATGTAATATATAGAATAAATCACATAAAAGACACTTTTTTTACCCAATATGCTTATGGAGTGTCCTTACAAATTGTTCCAACTACTAACTGCCATAAAAATGAATAAAATGAATTCCAAACCAGAACATTTCGCCTAACAGAAACACGGGTACCGGATTAGAATAGGCCATGAAGGATGGAACTGTACCACCTGATTCTATTTCCTTCTCACGGTAGCTCTACTTTCCAATCTTATTGCTACATTCCAGCTACTTCTGCTCTTTTGCAGCACCTCTGTACCTCTTCCTAGGTCGCTTGCCCCAAATAAAACTTAGTATGGGTACTTCATCAGCTTCCCCTACAATCAAAATCCAGTGCCACCAACTGATGTATAATCACCTAAGGTGGAAGCCATTGTTTTCTTTCGACCACCTAAATATTTAACGACCAAAGACCCAAGATTACAGGGACGTAAATACAAGTGTTCCTTTCAACGCAGAAGTTACAAACTATGCTTTCAAAATAAAAATTAGATAAGACAAAATAATGCTTTGAAGTTTCACTCTCATGGAAATGTGTGCATGTCTTGACAAAATATGCGCTGTAATACTTGTCGGTTGTTAGCATAACCCACAGCAAAATTGAACAATGGCCTCATGCATTGGGAACATGCAATAGCGAGGGCATGCTCTCCATTCTGACAGTAAAATACACGTACACAGCTTTTATAACTAAATGGGAAATGTGTGGTCCAATCTTGTGTTTCCTATAAAAGACAGACTCAGACAATGTTTTGGGTCATAGATAGAATTAGTACTCAGGACGTGAAGTGTGTCTTGCGGGTGAAACTGTAGGACATCGAAGTGCTAACAGTGTTATGACTTTTATTGGCATAATAACTGGATCGATGTTCATTTCACATTCTTCAAGTAGACACCTTTTATCTTTTGAATTATTGCTGAGGGCAATCCATAGCAGTGCACATATTCCTAATCTCTTGTTGTAATTGTTCGAGTATTTGTTATATGTGCCATATGTGTGGGAGATGGGTAGGATCCATTTACTCCATCTAGTCTTTAGTCTCACATCTACCAGTTTGGAGATGTGGAGACTCAGTGGAGGCTATATATAGATCCCCACACCCCTGTAGTCAGATGAGAAAGTTGAATGAAACATATGGCCCTTTGAGGCCATCTCCCGTGATTTCATCCCGCTTCTTAGGGAGTAGGTTTCCACATAAAAAACTTGGTGTTCCAAGTTTATCTTTATGTTCTTTATGCTTTGTTTATAATTTCGCTTCCGCATTCTTATTTTCTGACATGGTATCAGAGTGGGTTTGATTCTCGAAGTTTTTTAATAATATTCTTTATTTTGGTTCGAGAGTCGATTATCAAGAAGTTCGATTATTGGTTCGTTCTTGAAGGTGAATTTTTTTCGAAGTTATGTTCAAGATCTGTTCAAGTCTGATTATTTTGTTAAGTTCTGGAGCTGTTCAAGAAATTCTAGGGTTTCATCTCGTGAAACCCTAATCCATGCTCCAGCATGATCCTTGCCGACCATCTAGTGATGGGGCCAATCTGTTCCAGGCCGCATCTTTGCAGTGCAGCTCTGCTCCCGCACCCCTTTAATCAAGTCCATGCGGTGAACCACTCTTGTCAAAGCCCCAGCGATCGCCCAGCCGTGAACCTCTTGTTGACGCGATCTCTAATCGATGGCATCCCCGCACTCCTCCCGATCTCGCCTATAGGTGCAAGTGCTCAAGACGGCTACAACCCTCCGCAGGAGACACTCCTGTCTTAACTTCAAACTGACCACAAAGAAGGCGCCTCCATCTCGAGCAAGCGACAAAGCACCCAGGCAAAGGCGGTGCATATCCTTCACTCTGACAGGTGCACGGAGCCCCAGGTTGTCGCTTGCGGAGCCTCAAAAGCGGCATAAGCGAGCCTCTCGATCACCCGCGACCTCCAGTTCGGACTTCAGAAGCGAGGTCGCGTCGTAGTTCTTGCGCGGGCAGCGCACTTGCGCGATGGTGGTCTCGTTAGTCAGCAAGCCCCATGGTTATGCATCCTCCATGTCTCCCCAAACCGCGAGCAACGATCAACATCCCTCTCCATCGTCGAACCCTCTCCAGTCTCTCTCTAGGCTGCCAGCAAGCGATGCCTCTCCTGCAGGCAGAGGCGGCGGGCTCCTCCGCGTTTTCCCGACAAACTCCAATAACATGAGTAAAGGGCTCGAAGCGACGGCGTGCTCCGCTGCGCTTCTCCAGAAAGGATGGGTTCCCATTGTGGGAACCCTAGGGCTCGAAGGCCCGACGTTATAAAAGAAAAGAAGAAGAAAAGGGAAGGGGAGGCCTTGCCGTGAAAAAATGAAAAAAATCCCACTATTTGGTCTGGAAATTAAAGAGGAGAGAGAAGGGCCTCCAAAATTGGGTCGTGATACAAAAAAATAGAGAGAAAGAAAGACAAGAAGCGCGTACAAAGAAAAGCCATACGCAAAATATTTGAAATAAAAAGGAAAGATGTAAAAAACGTGTCAACGTCTTATTTTTTAAAAAATGTTGCAAAAGCCGTAAAAAAGGGATAAAGGGCTTAAAAAATACGATTAAAAAATGATGATTTGAGAAGCCGAAATTTTTGTGATCGGCTAATTGGTTTTGTTCATCCCCATTTTATTGTCTTCTCCCAATTTGGTCGACGGTTGTTATTCCAACCAGAATGGGAGAAAGAGGGAGTATATGTAGAGCCATAGGTATATTCGAATTCTCCAAGATACATATTTCAGACCAGTCAGTTGTTTAAGACTCTACAGTTTCTCAGATATTTAGACTAGGCGTCACGTTCCGAGCCTGCAGTTCAAGATGCACGAGGGTGTGATATTCAGTTTCGTGGTTCCCATCATTCCTGCTAGAGTTTTCATGTGAGCCATAGGGACTCCAGAGCATGGAAGGAAATATCGACGATATATCGTTGATATATCGATATCGACATGGGATCGGTATGGGCACCGATATGGCGATATATCCCGATTTCCAGGCATTTTCTTCACAAAGGCTCGTCGATATGGGCGATATTTCGATGATATATCGTCGATATATCGTCGAAATATCATATCGATACGATATCGATACGGCCTTCCATGCTCCAGAGTAGAGGATCATTCCCTATGCCATGTTGGCAACGGTTTTCATGTGGTATCATAGAGACTCCAGAGTAAAGCACCATTCTCTGTGACAGATGGGAGAGACCCAGCTCTCCAACGAGGAGACTCATTCCAGTTGCAGTGTCCCTGACAGGCGCAGTATCCATGGTTTTAAAAACGCGCCTCGAGGCGTTGAGGCGTACGCCTCGAGGCATTTTTCTAGAAAAAACGCCTCGAGGCGCACGCCTCAAGCAGCCCCAGTGAGGCGTGCGCCTCAATTGTCATGAGGCGCGCCTCGAGGCGCTGAGGCGTGAGGCGCAAGTGAGGCGCCGCCTCAAGACTTCTTGGCTGCTCCCGCTTGCTCGGCTGCTCCCGCTTGCTCCATCGCCTGCTCGGCTGCTCCCGCCTGCTCCATCGCTTGCTCGGCTGCTCCCGCCTACTCCATCGCTGGTATCCTCAAGTCTCTGTCTCAGTTTTCTTGCAACTTGCAAGCCCTAATCACCCGTTTTCAGTAAATATATACTATATATTTTATACAATTACCACATGGGCATTGCATGATTAAGCATATATACACTATAATAAAATCACCGTAATGGGCATCTGTTTTAGTCATGGTTTTTAATTGTGATTCATATATCATATTGTATGATATACTATGATAGATACCAATGAGTTTGTGGGTTTCCTTAGAACCTTCATGCTTTCGGGCACAAACAAAACTTTTACATCTGTATGCTAAAGATCGGTTGCCAATTTGATCTTTTTTTTTGTTTAAATATAAATGAAGATATTTAAATTCAAGACTCAACAATATGGATCCATATGCAAAATGAATATTTACCATTCGAATATGCAACATGGTGTTTTATAACATGGAATTAGCCTTGCAATGTCATGGAGTATGTTTTTTTTATCAAAGTTATTTAATATTCTAGGACTTGTAAAATATAGTTGTGATTAATTAGCATGTTTTATAAAATATTTTCTTTATGGAGTGAGGCTTACGTCTCGATACGCCTCGAGGCTTACGCCTCGAAGAAATATTGGAAAACGCCTCGATACGCCTCACGTTTTTTAAAACCTTGGCAGTATCTACATGCTCTCCGACCAGAAGATTTAGTTGACTCACTCTTCATCCTATTCGTCCTCCTCACATGCATGTCATGAGAAGCAACGACCTCAACAGCAAGTCGAGAGTTGTGAATGTTGAGTTGATAGTGTTCGTATTGTCATGTATTGTGAGTTGAGTTTCTTTCTATTTGTCTAAGCTGAGCATTGCATGCTCCAGCTTGAGGGGGAGTGTTGGAGCACTCCCCATCCAATCTTTATTCCCACATCTAAAGTCGAGCTATATATAGACCCCCACATCGAGGAGATGTGGAGACTCAGTAGGGGCTATATCTAGAGTCTAGACCCCACACTCCTGTAGTTAGATGGGAAAGTTGAGTGAAACATATGACCCTTTGAGGCCTTCTCTCATTATTTCATCCCGCTCCTTAGGAAGTAGGGTTCAACGTAAAAATCTTGGTGTTCCAAGTTTATCTTTCTGTTCCTTATGCTCTATTTATCATTTCTCTTCCACATTCCTATTTTCTAACAGTAAACATTCACAGTCGCCCGTAAAATCAAAAAATGCGCACAACAAAATAGAGGAGTTATAGTTCCTCAACAATAACAAAATATTTTCTCACATTAAGTATGGTCGGCAACATGGATTCTTCGCCTCCATTCAGATCTATCTTGGGTCAACTCAAACTTAGATTCAAAAAACTAAGATCGTATAAAATTTATAGGTCATTATTTCAATAACCATTGCAATATAGGCCACTATTCCAACCATCATTGTAATAAATAAGGCCATTTAGGTTCCTCTTAACCATGGAAGGTCGTACCGACGATATATTGGCGATATATCAGCGATATATCGGCGATGTTTCGATGGGGTAGGTTTCGATATTACCCAGGATCTCTTTTACAAGAATATCGGCGATATATCATCAATATATCGCCATATCGACTCATATTGGTCAAAAATGACTGGATTCAATAGAAAAAATCTCGGATATCGATCGATATCGTCGATATTTCACTGATATCTCTATATATCAATGTTATTATTCATGCAAAATTGATTCAACTACTTATCTAGCTACACCTGGTATTAAAACACATATATCTAGCTATACTTGGTATTAAAACACACAATGGTTTATATATATTTTGTTTCGGGTCAGGGGCGCTGCCCCCGCATCCCCGCATGGGGGGCCAACCTTGGCTCCCCAGGCTCGTTGACCGGCAGCAAGACCCCGCACTGGTATGGTATGGTGCGACAGGAGGGTGCATACAATGGTTCTTCAACTTGGTGTATGTTTACAAGTTATTTCATGTTTGTAAGACTTGAGTGAAATCGATTTCCAATATCTATAAGTCAATTCTTCAAAACAAAAAATCTATAAGTCAAGAATCAAACATTAATATCAATATGTTTAAAATGATTGATATATGCAATATAAGCTTCATAGATTGATCGATATGTGAAATCTAAGAGTATGTTTGTAAGATATTTAGTGATCAAAGAACTTGGATGAACTCCATTTTCAATATATATAGGCCAACAACTAACAGTACCAGCGATATGTTTGATATGACCGATATGTGCAATATAAGGATTACAGTCTTCATAAATGATCTATACGTGTCAACTAAGTGTATATTTGTAAGTTAATTACTCTTATAAGAACTTGAATGAAATCCATTTCCAATATCTGAAGGTCGGGAATAAACATTAACAGGGCTATGTTCGATATGATGACCGATATGTGCGATATATGTGCTATAAATGACCGATATGTGCGACATAAGTGTTTATTTGTAGGTTATTTGTTGCTTTAATATCTTGGATGATCTTAAATTCCGAAGAAAAAACAAAAAATGGCTTTTTTGAGCCATTTCCGACATTTCCACCAATATCGTCGATATATCGGCGATATGTCCCGATATATCCATTTCCGGGTTTAGACCAAAACGATATCGATATCGATATCGATACGGCCTTCCTTGCTCTTAACCCAATAAATATAATGAATATGTTCTCATTCCATCTCACAACTTCACAAGCCATAAGTTCATAACCAACTTAAGTCTTGGAGAGCCAAGATTCCAAATTCCAAGTAAGGTAAGTATTTTACCATATTTTTTCATAACACATCTATATTTAACATACTTCGAGACGTCAAATATGTATTTTTTTTCATCTTTGAATGCTAACTTCAAAATCTTCATAATTAGAATCTTTACATAACCATCTTGTTATTTTTTCATAGGCCAACTTGGAGAGCCTAATATGATTTTTACCATTTGACTGCTAACTTCATATAACCATCCTCTTATCTTTGCAATAAAAATATTTGTTTGTTATGCATCTCATGACTAATATACTAACAAACGAATGTTATTTTAATTGTCTCTTGATCATTGGTGCAAATGCCAAGCATGTTGAATAAAAAGGCCAAACAGATATTGAGACTGTTATATAAACCATTTACAAAGAAAGAATTATTCAGCCTACTAATATCTTGAGGCTATCTAATCAGCATAGAAATTCATATTAGCATGGAGTACCTTATCATTTAACTCGAGGTCATAATTTAGACACAGATTATTACTAATTATATAGTAACACAATGCATTTAACCAGAATGAATCCATTCATGATTCAACTAAGGTATAACTCCATCCTTTCCACCAAGGAAGGAATCGGAAAGAGTGCATGAATCCACCAAGGAATTCTTGTTTGGTTAAATCTCATCCCCATCCCAAATAAGAATGTAATACTAGTAACTTAATGGTTAGTATTGGTTAGTATCATTGTTTTTAAAAACGCGCCTCGAGGCGCTGAGGCGTACGCCTCGAGGCGTTTTTCTAGGAAAAACGCCTCGAGGCTATAGCCTCATGCAGCCTCAGTGAGGCTTAAGCCTCGAGGCGTAGCTTCATTTGTGTGCTGATTTTTTGAATTTTGTCTGCAATATTTTTTCTTTTCTTTTTGATTGTGGGCTTTTCATCTTTCATAGACAAGTATGTTCAAGTCCTTAAGCTCACAATTCACTAAAATGCATTTTTTTAGTTTATTAAAGTATTGAGCTTATTTTTACTTATGTACTTTGTTATGCATGTTCTTTATATATCAACGTGAACAAAAATTTGGATCTCGAGATATTAAATCTAATGCCTCTACTCTTAGTATGCATCTTGTGTTACATCTAGCCCCTCTAGTAAATTTTATTTAAGACTTTAAATTTTGCGGAGAGTTACCTATTATTGTGCTTGCATATTCATATTTACTTGACTCCTTACTGATTTAGAGTCCAAAAAAGAGTGTTATGTAACAACTTCGATGTTTAAACCATGATGTTTGTCTTGAAATGACATGGAGTTATGTATTTACTCATAACTATTAAATTTCTAGAACTTGGAAATTGTAATTATGGTTAATTATGATGTTTTATGAAAAAAATTCTTCCACGAGTGAGGCTTACGCCTCAATACGCCTCGAGGCTTACGCCTCGAGGCAATACTGGGAAAACGCCTCAATACGCCTCACGCTTTTTAAAACCTTGGTTAGTATTAGTAAGCACAGACATATTGTGTGATTGACGTACATGTGATCTTGTAACCCTGTATTATGACATTTAATAGTTCAATTTTAAAATTATCTACGCATTCCGTTAAACAAAATTAGTATTGTTCTTTTGAGAATCGGTAGATGAACGCCAAAATTTAAGTTTACGTACTGAAGTCTGAAATTTCACTCTGCACGGTCATCGATATGGTGACCAAAACCGTTATTTAAGGCACTGTTGCAAATGTCGGCCGACTAGTCGGCCCGACTATACGACTCGGAGGGTCTCCCGACTCGATTAAGAGAACTCGGGCTATAATCGGTCAGACCCGATTACTCGCCCGATTAATCGGTGTAGTCGGCCGAGTAATCGGCCGCCTTTTGCATCAAAGGTTTTCGGGCATCTAAGACCCGATAATCCGATTACATTGAAATAAAGTTTCTGTCGGACAGAAACTCAGAACGTTCCCATTCCCTTTTGTTCTCTCGACCCCCGCAGCCCTAGCTCCCAGCACAGGTACGCCGCCTCGCCGCTCCCCGCCTCGTCGTGCTGCTGCTCCATCGCCGCTCGCCGCTCGCCTCTCCGCGTCGCTGCTCCAGCCTCCATCGCCACTCGTCGCTGCTCCCTCGCTCGTCGTATTCAACCTCGCTCGCCGCTAGGTTAGGTTTTTTATTTTTATTTTTCGTTTTTTTCCTTCTCTATTTTTATTATATGAATAGTTTATGCACTAGACTCTATCATTTAAGTTGTATGTTGCATAGATATAAACTTGTATGTTGACTTGCCCTAATCAATTTTTTCCTTTTTTGAACTTTATGCATAATGATTTGAACACTGTATGCTAGCATTTAGGTAAACTTAGATATTCTTTTATGATTGTCATTGTCTATCTTATATGTTCAATTTGCTCAACTTGGAAATTCTTATACGGTTGTCACTTGTCAATGTTGTCATTGGTTTATTAGTTATGTAATCTCTTCATTTAACTTGTGATTTGTTACTTAATTAGAAAGTTCAAATTGTTCTTTTATTTTTGAACATTTGTTTGTACTATGTGCCAAACATTTTGTTCTTAATTTGCTTCTTTTTTCATTCTCTTGCTATTTTTTATCCTCTTAAAAATATTAAACTGTTAAATATATGTATATAAATGAGAGTATATGCTATAACAATTGATTTATATATTTAAAATAATAAAAAAATTCCAAACCGACTAATGCCCGACTAAATCCGATTACTCTCCCGACTGTCGATTAATCCTTAGTCAGTGACCCTGCCGACCGAGTACCGACTGCCGACTTCTGCAACCTTGATTTAAGGCATTGATCATTAAAACATCTTATTATAAGTTAAAAAAAACTAGTTTTTCTATCTCTATTATTGTTTAAACAACAATAGAAAACTTAAATTTGAAAAAAAAAATAATAATTTTCAAGTACTTCCCCAATTTTCGAACATTTCATCGAAATTCCACCGAAATTCTTTTTCTGGGCTTACCGAAACAAAACCGAAATCCGACATTTGAGGCATTTGCTGCACAAGTTGTCCAGAACATGGCTTCAAAAAAAAGTTGTCCAGAACATGCCATACATGTTGGAAGACAAGATCATCTCACCAGCCTTCTTGAAATTACTCCCAATGTCGGTCACAATTTGAACAATATTCTCTTGACAGACCTCTTCTATGACATCTTTCAAGAGTTTGAGTATGTACTTGTGACTCTTGACATACTCATATGCATCTATAGATCTTATAAATACCGTTTTTCCATCACAATATATGAGAAAGTTGATGATTTGCTTTCTCGTATAGCTTGTCCAACCATCACACATGAGGGGTAATGCCATACTCCGACCACTTCTTCAATTCGGCAATATACTCCCCAATCTCCTCTTTTTCCATGGGGAGATACTAGTTCATTATCTCGAACGGAGTAGGAGTTGTCACGCCTCCTCCCACTGTTGTAAAAGTCGGCTGACTAGGCCGACTAGTCGGTCCGACTAGTCGAGTCGGGGGTACCCAACTCGACTAGGCCAAATCGGCCAATAGTCGGTCAAACCCGATTAATCGCCCGATTAGTCGGCCTAGTCGGCCGACTAGTCGGCCGACTTTTGCATAGAGATTTCTCGGCTGACTTTTGCATAGGGATTTCGGATATATGTTTCGGCGCAAACCGTAAACTCAATTACCCGTTTAGAATTAGATGAGATTTAGGGCTTGTGTTAGACCATAAGATGAGATACTTAAGGTTACATGCTAATAAGTATAACTCACAAATAAATTAAAAATATAAAAACAAAAAAATACTAAAAATGTTAAATAAAAATTATAAGAAAATTCTGTATACTTCTGTACTTTAAATTATAGTTTTTCATCTAGATATAAAATATCAACTAATTAATATACTATCCTGGATAATTTTACTTAAAACTTTGTGATTTAATTTCATGTTGGTTAACTTATATAAGATTAGAATTGTGTTTATTACGCCTAAATGTTCGTTAACTTAGATACTTCTTGTTGGTTTGCATGATAGTTAGGTAACTTAGGTTATTTACCTTTTGTGGTTGTTGATTAGCTTTGTATTAATTTATTTCTAACTCCAACTCGTGCTATGTACCAAACATTTTGTTCTTAACATTTTGTTCGTGGTATGAACCAAACATTTTGTTCTTAACTTGCTTCGTTTCTTCTTTTGTTGTTATAATTTTTTAAGCTCTCAAAAATGTTAAAACTGCTAAATCTATGAATATAAATGAGAGTATATGTTATAAAACTTTATTTATATATTTAAAATAATTAAAAAAATTCAAAACCGACTAATGCCCGACTAAATTCGATTACTCTCCCGACTGCCGATTAATCCTTAGTTTAGTGACCCTGCCGACCGAGTATCGACTGCCGACTTCTGCAACCTTGCCTCCTCCTGTTGCCCTTCAATTGTGTGTAGCAAGAAGGGTCCCTTTTACCACATTTGCCGGAATACCATCTCCAACAAACAACTTTGTAACATCCCTTCCTACCCGCTCCCTCATATTACCGAGCATGCCCTTTAATGTCTTTTGCTTTGGATCTTTGCTCGAAACATAGTGACCGGAACTGCTCCTTCTCAAAAATGCTTCTATACCCTTTTGCTTCTTCTTTGGTGGCACCATAGCTGCACCACTTCTGCTGCCGCTTCTCGATCCAATATTTATCGAGAACCTTGAACTGTCACCGACACATCCAAGGCCACCACGACCACCGAGTTCCCGTCTCTCATGCTTGATCCTCATAGAGTCGCGTAATGCCGCCTTATATGCATTTCTCTCAGCCTCTCTTTGAATTTCTTGAGGATATTGGATATTGTCATCATCGGAATCAGACAATACATTGAACTCTCTATGAAACATGAATTCATTAAACTCCTCATTTCTTCGCCCATTTTCCTTCTTCTTCTCACTCTTCCCTTCCAAGTGAGCCTTCACTTCAGCTCTGATCTCTTTTGAACATGTAGGGCATTTAGCCACATTCTCGTAGCCACCAACGAGATGTTGTTTCAGTCTTGTGATTCCTCCTCCAATTATCTTCCCACAAAATTTACACTGAGGTTTTGACTTGTTTCCCTCAGGAGCAGTAGCATATTTCCATCCAATCTCTCCACCAGCCATGTATGTTGCCAAGACATAGATTGAGAGTCGGAACCAGAGTCAGAAGCCATTATCTTCACCTCTTGAACATTAACAAATTACAATGTAATATATGATGATATTATGAATACAAGAACATGAAAAAATGGATATGTAAAATCCATAAACCAATCTACTAAATTTGTACCCAATCAAAAGAAATTATTTATTATAATTATCACTAAAATATTTATCAAAAAGGGAGTCATTAGCTAAAGACATCCAAAGTGTTGATATGGATCGTATGATTTGATTCCTAACCGTACGTTCTGCTGAGCACATATTTAGAACGGTCCGATGTCCCCCCCGTGCCACCATACCCTACCAGTACGGGGGTCTCACTACAACAGCGGTTGTAATGTGCTTGATCGATGCGATCAGGAGGCTCGCAACGGGATGTTGAGAATGGAAGCTTGGCCATCTGATCAAGAAGATCAGACGGACCAGATTGTATACGAGTTAGACTAAAAGGCCAGCTACGTGGCTCACTGAGAATGAGCCATGTAGACCCATGAAATAAATCCAAAAAATATGAAAATAATGTGAAATAGATAATAAATAATTAGGGGATGAATTGGAAAAACATTTGACATAAAAGTTGAAGATCTCGATGAGATCTACAACTTTCATGTAGAACACAAAGTGAAAATACGACATATATACAGAGTAAAAAAATTTGGGAGTAATTTTAAAGCATTAAAATTACTTATTTTTTCTTATTATTATTTTTTATTGTTGATTTATATTTAATGTTAAATTATTAGAATTTTATAAATAAGAAACACACAGAATAAAAAGGGCAATAATATAAAATAGTAATTAGGGTTATTTTTTAAAACAAGTTGTTTGTTAATTAAAGTTAATTATTATTAAAGATAATGAATTACTTAAATTAGAGAGAGAATAATAAAAGGGTAAAATGGGGATGCCACCTGTGGGAGCTAACTTGGCTTCACCCATCCCAGTTTTCCCATATTTTTTATATGTTTTTGAAAAATATTTCCGTGGATTTTCATTATCATATTCCTATATTATGTCATTCAAATTTCATGCAAAACAGAGACTCCTACATCCTCCATCCAGATGAGGTCGATTTCAACAATTCTGTGATCGTTAAAAAATGGATATCTAGATGGAGTTCGTAAGAGTCTCAGTTTCTCAAGGAACTTAAATGACATAATATAGGGATATAGTGATGAATTCCCACGAATTCATTTTTCAAAATGAAAAAAATTGTGAGGAGAATGGAGCGAGGGAGCCAAGTTAGCTCCCCTAGGGGGGAGCCCTATTTTCTCCTAAAAATAAATAGTATTGATAAATCTAGAATTTAGCACCCCACACCCCATGTAACCTTTGAGGAACTCTACTAAAAGATCCAACCCTTTAAGGCCTTATCCGACAGTTCCATCTCGATCCTTATCGAGTAGAGCTCCACGTAAATCCCATTATGTTTGATTTATCATTTCTTATTCTGCTACTGAGTTCTTTATATTACACGGTATCAAAGAAAGCCATTCTTGGAGTTCACCAATATCAAAATTTCATTACGTTATGTTTATTCTGTTCAAGACATTCTTTGCTTTACAAGAAAGGCCTCAATCAACAACTACTACAGTAAAGAGTTGTTGCCAGTCCTAATATAAATTGAAGGCAATGCTAGAGAAGTAGCGTGCGGCCACACCTAACATATCGATGTAGCCGCATACATGTAATTTTATTGTAACCCAAGAAGGATGGAGGGCATGAGCCCTTCTTCCTATGACGACATGTAGTTACCCTCAATCACGCCGAAGGTGGAACTTCTCCATGCATGAACAACATATCACATGCGAGAGCACCTCCAGCGATCAGAAAAAGCAGCAGCAGCAAAGGTTTATACCACCAACACCTAATCGATTCCCTCCGTGGCGACAGACCTCCCGACGAGCCACTTTGATCTCTATGTGCAGGCGATGCCTCATGGGTGATATCCTCCACGCAATCCCATATGCAGAGACACATCTTCGTGTGTGTTTTTTGAATCAGTGAGGTTCTTGAGCCCCAAAACCAGCCCCTTTTTCTTCTTTTTTCAATCATCATTTTTTCTTCCTTCCATGTCATTTTTTATTGTATTTCACTTTTTTAATCAACCAGCTCTTTTTCCTCTGGCTTTTTAATCAACCAGCTCTTTTTCCTCTGGCTTTTTTTTTGCCATTGAACCTCCTTTTTTCTGCTTCCTATTCTGTCTTCCATTTGTTCAGACTTCAGACCATTTCATTTTTTTAGAGACCTACTGAGCATGGACAGAGAGGGTGAAGATAATAAATGGGAAATTAAAATAAACAGGTCAGAGAGACCAAAACACGAAGTCATCAAGCCCACACTCTTTGCCTTTTGTTTTTTTCAGGTCATTTCTTTCTTGTTAAAATAGCAGAGGGGTCCCTCAATGGGGCCCTCCAGGAATCGTTGTCACCACATGGATTTTGGATGGGAAAACGTACAATGCTTACAAAGGTCTCTGTTAGAAAGATTCAGTTTCAGTCCTCCATATCCAGAGCATTCAAGAGTCCGACAACAAAAGGTGCAGATTCCCCATATTGCAAGCATGAGAAGATGCAACTGATATTTGTATTCGACTTGTGTGTACCATATTGTCCAAGCCGAGCATTTCATGCTCCAACTTTAGGGAGAATGTTAGTGTTGAGATATTTGTGTTATTGGGCCTCTATGAGGGAGTTGTTTAGTCCTACATATTAGTGGGGTTATATAAGGAGCATCGCACCTCATGTAACCTTTGAGAAATTCTACTAGAATATCCGACCTTTCGAGGCCTTCTCTCATGATTTTACCATGCCCCTTAGGGGATTCACATAAATCCAAGATGTTTATGTTGGATTTATTGTTTCTAATTTTGCTCCCACGTTCTTTATATTACAATAGTCTCAAAAACATCGGATTTATACTTGATAAAGTAAGCCCACAATTATCAAGTTGCATCATAAAAGAAAGTAATGAAATAGAGAGATCCTTCAAGGAATGATACCCGAGATGGTCTCCATGCTTATGTATGAACCAACTCGGCTACTTCAATTTCTTAAAATTTTATATTCTTGCAATCTTCGCAATGCTAACTTTCTTCTACATCCCTAAAATAGAATTTCACAAAAGCCCAAATCAATAGTCTATAATCACGTCAGTTATCCCTTCTTTTGCCTGACCACCATTCATTTCTCAATCATGTGACCAAGTTGAGTATGCCATGTGCAGAGAAGCCTTTGTGCTTCTTTTGGCCTCGAGTAAGGACGATCGACCCTTCGGACATCTTCCAAAAGTCAAAGACAAATGATGTTGTGACACCACTTTTAAGAAGTTACACTTTTCCAAAAATCCCCTTTCACATAATTTTGGAGGATGTCTTATCGTGAAGTGGTATAAAATGATGCACTCGAGTATGGAATCTAAGACTCATTTTTAACATATGTAACACAAAAGAAAGTATTATTGTCCTCATCGTTAGTATGATCTACATTATTCTTATCATTCTCATTTTCTCTTTTTTGTTTTCTCGAAACCTTGCAAATCTTGTGTGTAATATCCCTTCCGATTACAAATCTAGCTAACCGCGCTTTTCGAATCTATGGATTGTGATCTCCCTTTTTGACCCTTTTGTACCATTTTGAAGTTTTTTTGGTTTATGAAGCTTTCCCTATCTCTCCCTTCTATGTTCAACTCAAATCCCAATGACTAATCTTCTACGTACAAATTGTGTTGTGTCTCTTCTTCGAAAAGAGGGCCAGCAACATCATCCCCCAACTTCTTCTCAGAAACCAAGGAGTTGCTACCAACTAAGACCAACACATTCCAATTTGCAAGATAAAATATAAAGAAGTAATAGCGTTTTGCCACGAATAAAATCTTCAGCAACTTCAACTGATAGATGAAGTTATTCACATCGTTAAAATGTAAGGCCACCATGATGTTCTCATTTTTCATACTGAAAAGCTTCATCATCGACGACACTTTATTTAACATGGATGACTTATCGTACATCAGTTCCAAAGCCTAAAAGAAACTTGTTGTTCTCTTCTTCGTCGTGAGGTTCGATGCCATCGATGGAGAAATGATTAGTCTTTCAATGTAGGATAATCTATTCCTCTCCCAAAATGACTTCGAGCTTCTTCCCTTCGATTTGTAGATAAAGATCCTTTTGGGTATAAATCATCTTCGAGAAGCATCATCAGGAATGTTAGTTCGGTCTATTGAACTTCTCGATTTCCAGCTTCCATTCTTTGTTATCTTGTAGATGTCGATCTTCATACGTGACTTTAATACCAGTTCTTGGGAGTGGATCCCGTCAATTTACACACAAGCAGAACAATAATCAAGAAACAAAGACATGCATAATAGCACAAGATAGGATTTACGATGGTTCACCAATGTGACTACTTTGCTTGCTCACACCAGAATTTCTCTTTGAATTCCTGCTAACATGGCCTTAATTTCAATGAAATTCCACCGAATTTCGATCAAAATTTGGATTCAACAAGTAGTCAAAATCGATACCCAATAGCATCTCCTTTTTCCCGAATTCCACCGACATTTCAGTTCATTTTAGCAAATTTTCAGTCCCTTTCAATGGATTTTCAATCCATTTAAGTGGAATTCGACTGAAATAACAGAAAAAGAGGAATCTAGCCATATTTCACTAAAATTCATACTCCTAACCTCTGAGGCCACTCTCAACAAAGTTCAGCCATTGTGGGGTACTTTTTGAGCTATATATATATATATATATATATATATATATATATATTGTTGCATTACATTGCATCATTTCATCTCATAAGACACTAGAAATTTGTTCATTTATTAGACATTCTTTCTTGTTGCTTCTCTCTACTCCAAGGAGTATGTGTGGTTGTGCGAGTGCTAGGCTATTATCAACCTTTCAAATCTTGTGACTATAAGTATTTGCATTAGGTTGGATGTATAATGTGCTTGTTAATTCTATACAGTTTCTTAGTGTTAATTGATTTATTTATGTCTTGTATAGCATATATTTTACAATCACAAGCTCTACAATCGAACTATTAAATATACATATTCGAAAGATTTGTGTGTTTGTGTGTGTATATGTATACATTATTTTATTCCTAAAACTAAATACTTTTCTAAGTTCAAAGTGTTTTGGTAAGATCAAGTTCTAAGTTATCATTTCGATCTTCAATTTCTTACCTAAGATATATTTTGACAGTCCTCTTTGTTGGCCTACGTTTTTCTCTGTTATTATTGCGCGTAACACCATTCTTTTCATATTCACGAGGTGAAACTAATGGTTTCTAATTCCACTTCCAACTATGGATATGGATGAGCAGCATACTATGATTGTGGAGAGATTAGAAGGAAATGTAACGTAGCATATCATATTAATATCTTATTATTTGCAAGAAAACCATTTATTTTTATCTCGTTTATTGATTAAAGAATATAAGAAATCTTAATTTTAGAAAAATGGGTTTTCAAGTAATTTCTCCCATTTCCTGTCATTTCACCGAAATTCCACCATATTCCTCTTTCCCTTACCAAAATGAAATTGAAATCCGACATTTATGGCATTGCTCGTAAATATGCTTTGATTACAATATGTGGTTGCTTCAAGGATGTGTTTGTACTGCAACTCAAGGATTTGGGTTACAATGAGGCGCATGTAATACAAAAAACTGCCCCATATGGGATTAGAGTTGGATCCAAGGCCTTAAATGTCGGTTTCGGTCACCATTTCGGTACCGACCAAAACAAATTTCGATGGAATTTCAGTGGAATTTCGACCGAAATTTCGGTCATTTCGGTCATTTTTGTACTAGGACCCCCATATTTCGATCATTTCGGTCATTTCGGTTGAATTTCGATTTCGACTGAATATCGATATTCGACAGAAATTCGATCAAATTTTGCTGAAATTTGAGGCCATGGTTGGATCGGTGAGGCTGAGAAATATACATTCCTCACCTGTCGGTCTTCACATGATGAACCAACACATGGTGCAGAGCAAGGTTACTTAATGATAAATAAATAAATAATGTCTGAGGGATTATTCACAATTATTCAGTTTATTTTTCTGAATTTTAAACATAAATCTACGTGTTATACATATATTTGTGTATATTTTTACATATTGTCACTACTGAACAAGATAAAAATACCAATTTCAAGTCATGGATCTTAAACCAATGCACATTACATCCATTTATACTAAAGGGCCCGCCGAACTAAATCCTTAGGTGAACACAATGATTTAGTGTAATTAGAATATAAAGTTCATTCCCGTCCATTTAAGCCCAATGGATATTTAGAGTAAATTTCGTCCACAATTTTATGAAAGCTAATTTTTTAACATTGGTAAACCTAGAGCAAATCCCCTAATTTCAAAATTGGCGAATCCTTTCCAAGCATTGCAAGTTTATTTAAGATTAAGCATATGAAATTATTAAAATTTCTCAAGGAAGAAGATAAGAAGAGAATCAAAATGATAAAAAATATATTATATTGATGACTAATTGATAAAAAAATTATAATTTCATGCCATTTAAACCCCATGGTAATATGGTGTAAATTACATCCACAATTTTGTGACAGTTAATTTATGAACATTGAGTAATCTTGGAGCAAATCTCGTCATTTGATATTGGGGAATCGTTTGTCAGCATTGTTTCATTTAAGAAGGTTGCATGTGAAGTTACTGAAATTTCTTAAGGAAGAAGACAAGAAGAGATAAACACAAGCACGGTAACGGCATCGAGTTTTGATGAATAGTTTAAGAATATACAACATGGTTGTGACAGCCAAACAGTGACAACAGGCATCCAAAGACAGCTATTGGATATTTACTTCTATCTTTCCCAAATCAACATGGTTCAGGAAATATAATTATTTAAAAAAAGAGAACTTAATTAGAATAGTGGTGTACGCAAAAATAAGAGAACTTGATGGTCTAGTGGTAGTACAGTGTGTCTACTACACAAAAGACCATGGTTCAAATCCAACTCTTGCAGGGGTTTCGTTAGGTAGTCGACGGCCAGCGTAAAGAATAGTTGAATCTTTCAACAATGATTTGAGCAAGAATCCATGTAGCCGACCCTACTTATAGTGGGAGAGGGCTTATAGTGGGAGAAGGCTTAGTACATTTTTTAAGAGAACTTAATTAGATATTTATGGCATAAATGAGCATAGAATTTCTGTCTTCAAAGAACGGTTTGAACAAAACCATTAGAAACAAGTGAAGCCAGACAACGTGGCAGATAATACATTCAGAATATAACAAGCAATTACAAATGTATGGATAAAAACAAAGTACCTGACCATGTACATCTCCGCATACAGAGAAAAGTGTGCCATCTGAAACAGTGATGTCAACGAGAGATGGCAATGCACGAAGTATCTTACGTGTTTCTAATACAATCTGGAACGCATATCTATGATGTGTGATGGAAATAATGTCAATAATTTGTCATAATGGGGAAGGCAACAAAGGAATCTCAGAAAGAATACCTTTTGTGTAAGCGTTTCTCATTTTTAAAATTATCCAGCATATTTTTTACAAAGTCCAGTGTCAAAACATCACCCTCGATTCTCGCACCAGTATATTGCGGCTCAACAACTGAAATTGCAAATAAAAATAAATGCAAATTTTAGTCAATAAATGTAGTAAAGAGGAAGAAACACCTCTTGATATTTGTACTCGTCAATAATAAGGTATAAAGCAATTACCACTAAAATAGTCAGGGGGTGGAACTTCTAGGTCATCAAAATAATAAGTATACGATCAATGACATTCTGACAAAAGAATATACCGTGTAGGCACCGCAAACAAATTGCAAGACCTTTAGACGTTAACCAATTAGAGAAGACAACCAAAACTCATGCAAAGATATTGTTTCAAATGGAAAATGTAGGACGTTTAGCTTCAGAATACTCCGCAACATTAAACATGACAGATTGCCGGGTAATTGAAGGGTGAGACGAAATCTCGATAAACCATTAAAATCTTCAACTACAGAAAATACATATAATGCGAAAAAAATAGCCCAAACGAAACTATAAAAGTATTTACTCAACGAATATTTGTCCTTTATTGCACTATTTAGGGAGACCGATGCTCAAGAAAGAGAAGCAAAAATGATACAACAGGAAAACCTTGGTTGGATGTCAGTGATGTTGTCAATCACTACGAGAAGATGAGAGGAAACTTATAATCATAGAGATCAGACCAAGGTTTTAAAAACCGGACCGGACATTGAACCGGTTAGTCTTCGGTTTGGTCCAACCGGGTCGGACCGTCGGTCCAAATCGGTCGGACCGGTGATGATGTCAGCATGACGTCATCATTCATATCGACTCGGAAAAAACCGGACCGCGCTTAATTTACTAGTCGGACCGGTCGAACCGGTTTTTTGAACCGATAAAACCGGATAGATATATGTAAATATGTATTTATATATCAATGAAAAAATCATTTAAAATGTCAAATCTTTCAATATAAAAACATGATTGTCTATTTTGAATGAAACTCTACAAAGGTAGTCACATTTTCTAGCATTATATATGAATATAATATTGTAATAATTTATTTATAGTTGCTTTTAAAAAATTACCCCAAGAAAGTAGTGGCACAAGTTATATTCCAAAAAAGATAGGGATGTAACTGAAATTGTAAAATTTAAGAAGGGTACAAGTGATAAAAACCTTATTATTTTATTATTTAAACCTTTATTTTTTTAAAATATACTAAACCATCAAATCCGGGTCAATCCGGGTCAACCCGGTCCAACCGCCCGGGTCAACCTGGTCCGACCATCGGTCTGACCCGATTTTTTATTTTCTTTTTTCAAAAAAATTAATTACCTAAAACCGGCTGAACCGACCGGGTCGGGGCCGGTTCCCGGTCCGACCGGCCGGTCCGGTCCGGTTTTTTAGACCCTGGATCAGACATTTACCGGATTCCAAAAGGTGATCCTGAGAAGAGGGTTCTCAACTCATTATATTTTGTCCGTCACTGGTCATCTCACAATCTCCCTCGTGAAAGTCAAGTCCTCGATATTTGGTGGAGCAGAATAGAAGAACTAGGATGCGCTGTCGTGGTGGACTTAGGGAAATCCTCTCCGAGACTGGTCAATTAGCATTAGATGTTCTAATTCAAGAAATTGGTCAATTACCTGCTCAGATTTGAGTAACTAATCAATTACTACCAGTTGCATAATTTTGAGGAAAATGGTCGATAACTAGCAATTACTCAGTTGTGAGCAACTAGTCGATATGTGACCAACTTATTGATTACCAGCGATTGCTCAGCTGTGAGCAACTAGTTAATTACCAGTTGTTGCTCGATGATGAGCAACTAGTATATTATTAGAAATTGTTCAGTTGTAAACAACTAGTCAATTACCAACTATTGTTAAATAGGTGTTTCAGGGTGCTTGTTTGACCAAGAACAGGGTTAGACACTCGCACTCATCTCATCTTGCTTGAATGGTATACATAACCTTTCTTAGCCATTCCATCCTCATGTGGAGAATTTGCCATTGATTTAGATTTGCTAGTGACTCAATTGCATATTTGTTTTGTAGCTTGGTTGGCTTTTCAATTAAAGGCCCGTAGGCCCCGTAGAAACACTTTGATGGAAAAACGTAGAAAAATTAGAAGCCAACTCAAAGCATAAAGTGACACTGAAAGATTCTATTTGAAGGCTCAAGGTTCAAAATCAGATTGATGAAAAAATCAAAGAAATGCTCAATTCCAAAAGCTCAAGTTTTGAAGACTTTGGATGTTGATATGATATGTTATGTAGTTTTTATTTTATACTGAAAAACAATCTTACAATTTTTGCATATTCTTGATAAGCAAGCAAACTTAAGCCAGAATCATCAATTTCACAAAATCGACTTGGACATATGATCGATCACACCCTTCATCGACCATTTCAAACCAACGATCTAATATGATTAATCACTTTTTGACCTAATCGATCACCCATGATCGATCGGCTTGTTTACATGATCGATCGTTGCATGGATTTTGGAAATCAAAACATTGGACTTTCCATTTTTGGATACCAATGGTTCTCTTGAGGTAACCATATATAAGGGACCCTATGGATCACTGTTGTAAAAGTCGGCCGACTAATCGGCCTGACTAGTCGAGTCGGGGGGGTATCCGACTCGACTAGGCCAAATCGGCCTATAGTCGGGTCGACCCGACTAGTCGCCCGAGTAATCGGCCTAGTCGGCCGACTAGTCGGCCGACTTTTGCATAGAAGTTTTAAACTGTTTGTATATTGTTTTTGTATACTTTTTTATATACTTTTAATTGTTTGTGTTGTTATTACTTAGTCATTATTACTATAAATTCAAATATATATGAAGTGGTTTTATACTTAAAATAATACAAAGATATACCTCCTTTTGCCTTAACATCCTTGTGGACACGTGAAAGTACGGTGTAAACTAACAACGTCCTAACAAACATTTAGCATCCATGACTACAACAGATATGTATATGAATTCTTTTACATTATCAAATTATGTCAATAACTACAATATAATTATTACATCTTTTTATTTATCTTTTGTGATTTGTCAATTAGCTTGTTGATTCCTAATTACAATGATTAGTAACATGTGAGTTTGTTGATTAGTAACTTGTGAATTTGGTTAGCTTTGTGTTTGTATGTATTAAAATTGCTAAATTTGTGTATATATATGAGAGTGTATGTATTAAAAATCGATTTATATATTTAAAATAATTAAAAAAAATCAAAACCGACTAATGCCCGACTAAATCCGATTACTCTCCCGACTGCCGATTAATCCTTAGTCAGTGACCCCGCCGACCGAGTACCGACTACCGCTTTCTGCAACCTTGCTATGGATCATTGTTTGAGACACACGACCAAGAGAAAGATCTTATACTCTCAAAAGAAAAAGAGAGAGCGAGATCATTTTGTGTGATATTCGAGTTCTTACAATGTTTATGTGCTCCCAAGCTCTCTTCAATCCATTTCAAAACTTCTTATTACTGAATTTGTTTGTGATCTATGTGATCTATTATGATCATCTTCATCATTCTTGAGCATATATACGCTACAAGTTTCTAAGTTTGTGAAGTCAAGCAGTGTTCACTAAAGCGGCCCGTACGGCCGCATATGCGTGTGCGGTGCCCTCAGCGCACCGCTTTCATGAAGCGCCCCATTATGCGCCCTGTGCGCTTATGCGCGGGCTGTGCGGTCGCATATGCAGTATGTGCGGCCGCATACACCATTTTTTATTTTTTAATTTTTTAAATTTGCCACTTTTTTATTGTGTTATTTGTGTCAAGTTTTTTTCTTTTGCATGTATGCCAACCAAGCATTCCATGACCATTTAAATCCATCGTCAAAGTAGTTGTACTGCGAGATTGGAGTAAACATGCAAGGAAGAAAAAGAATAATATACTAATAATTTTGCAAACAAATTTACTCAACTAATAGATATTATGAATGCAATATACTATATGTAAAGCTTGGTTCTTTTGATGGAGAATCAATTATAAATATAACGACAAAGATAAATGGCATTATATTCAATAATAGAGGTATTTTGTGCGCTAACTTTTCTATTTTATTGATTGTCGCCAATTATTTTGTGTGTTAACCGTTCTATTGAAGTATTGATATTTTATTGATAGAGATTGTTTTGAACTCTATATGAAAGTTATTTTTCTTAGATCTTCTATTGGACCACAATTATGCATAAATTTAATTCTGTTGTAGTTATTTATTTTTGTATATATTTATTTATTTTTAAATAAAAAATTAGGAAACCGCGTAGAACCGCATATGCCCCCGCATACCGCTTAAGCGCTATTCAGTGACCTGTCTGAACGCATACGCATACCGCTTTCCTGAACCTTGAAGTCAAGTTTCATTGCCAAATTATATTGTGTTTAGCATTTTTGTATGGGTATCCGAGCTATGGATTCCTTTCCCTGAAAGAGAAAATCTTCCTCCATTAGTTTTCCAAAGAAGGATATAGGTTGCACGGGAGGTTGTGCTATCCTCGATTTAAATTAGAGCTGAATGAAACAAGTTCTGGGTTGGCATTTTCACCCACTTAGGTTTCCACGTAAAAATCAATGTGTCTTTGTGGTTTGATATTCTTCTATGTTGGTGATTTGTGAACTATTTTTTATTTGGATATTGTTACTGGATCATTGTTTATTGCACAATTCACCACCACTCTTGTGTTGGACTCACAGATTTGTTCTTTTGATTGTATATGTGTACTTGATTTGTTCGCATCATGACATCTGTGTTAAATGTTAAGTCATCCAAGGTTTGGATGGGCAGCGCACAAAACATACATGCAATACATTTTTTAAAAACAAAAGGAGGAAACAAGCACAGGTGTCCGCCCCAAGATTTGAACCCCGATCTTTTGGGTGGTAAGCACACATGCAATACATGGCATCAAATATCACAATATTCAATAATATATCATTTATATATAGCATTATATTGGTATCGTTTGGTCGGCTAATTGAAAACACCATTCTACCTTCTTATCATTTCGATCGCATGTCTACCTTCTTATCATTTCGATCGCATGTCGATGAGATTTCATCCAATTTTGCCAAATTTCACTCAATTCATCAAAATATGAAAATTTCTTAAAATTTCTCGAAAACTGCAATTTCCATTAATTGCATTTCATCGTTGTTGCATTATTTTTGAAAAGGGTATGCCCTTTCTTTGATGAGCCCACTTGTTTTTAAAAGAAATCGTAGGTCCACATTTTGCACATAATATCATATATTCGTGAGATTATGTACAATGTTTTAAAAAATGAAAGCCAGAACGAGGCCGTTTTTTACGATCGAGGCGTAAGCATCATTTTTCTCCCAAGAAATATGCAATTTACAAAAAAAAATATTGTATTAACATTAAGAAAAAATTATTATAACACAGATCTCCAAGAATGTATAGTAAATAAAGATATTTTAGTGCAATTCTTCAATGTCATGGAAGGAAGCTAACGCAAGATTAAAACACAAGAAATAATAATGATTACAGAACATATTATACCACTTAGAAGTTAAGGATCATATAATATTACAGACTTAAAATTAGTATTGAATCTGATTTTCCATACTAAGTTGGAGAGAGGCATGTTAAATCACACCCTGTCTGGGGGGAAAATGACATGGTCGGACTTTTTCACCATACTTGAAAACTTTTTCCTTTTTTGTTAAGCATTGTTGCTTTATTTATTTAAATTCCAGACTATATTAACACTAAATATTCTCTAATGATGTAAGATTGGTTTCATTATGTACAAAATTAGTATGAACCCATCATCTAATGATTCTAAACTTACATCTTCGCAGACAACAAAAAAATTAACACAATGAATATACCAATAATAGACCAACAGGTGTTATACAACCCACTTAAAACCTACATGTGCCTTAACCAATGCCTCAATAGAATACCTCGCCTCAAGTACCTAAGACCTCCTCAGTTAATAGAGGTGCAAGCCTCCGAGGCAGGCTGAGGCATATACCTCCAGTCTAAAATTGATCGTCTTCCCTTGAGCCATGTTTTTTCAAACCATTATTACAAATGACTATCTACCATAAACTTAAACTTATATAAACCTAATATATAAAGTGAACATGGTGCAGAAATCTTGTTATACCTCAACTCAGATAAAATATACATAAGATTGGCCCTTAAGTCCTCGTGGGGGGAGGCACCGACACTTCCTAAAACCATCCGTCCATAAACCTTGATAACCGGGTAAAAAGACCTATGTTTTCGATAGGGAGCTTCGTCACTCATTATGGAGAAAGGGTATGAATATAAACCCAACTACAACCGCATCGAACTAATTGAAAGATGCGGGAGCAAAACAATCAACCTATTGATATTGGAAGATCAAAAAGATTCTTCTAATGTCTCATTTCTGGGTCCAATGGAATTCATAGTTAAAGGAAGAAGCCCCATCAAATAGAGATTTTTTTTGACAAGTTGAGATTCAAGGTGCCATCAAATTACAATTCTGGGAGAGTGTGTACTTATTGTTGCATTAACCCCTTAACCCTGACATACACAAATGTGACAGGTCTTATATAGTTTTGTTTTAGTTGAATCTAACACTTAGTAGTCTTGACATTATTGGCTAATATAGCTATGATATAGTTTTTCCACTTTTAGTTTAATTCCTTGTTTTCTATTTCTATTTGTAACTCTTCGGGAACTATTACGTAATTGCGACATATTGAACTCTAGGGTTTCATGCTATATAAGAAACTCCACACCCTATGATTAAATAATTCGATTGCATATTCTATTTTTTCTCCACATGGTATCAGAAGAATAACAGTAATAGATCAGTATGCATACCCAAACACCATGGCCACTACAAATCTCGTGCGCACCACCCCACATAGGTGCCAACCTCTTACGACACCAAGAGTCATGCCTAACATAACCAACCAATGGCAGGGGTTGCCTTAACAATGTCAGCGGATCTCGACAGCAACCCTCTCATGCTGCCTTAGCAGCACTACCGTGGCACCCCACGCACGTATGGCCCACAGCCCTAGTGTGTTCTTCTATGCTTGATTTCCATCTTTTGTGGGGTCTCTCGACTACATGTTGTACTTTTATTCACCCTTCCCCTTACGTGTGATTAGACAAATTTAGGACTCTATTGTTTTTCTTACTGATTACGATGAGTGTGACTCCTACCGAGACCAAGCCCTTATTTTCCGCATCTTCTATGATAGTTAAAGAAACTTCTACCAAACTCAAGCCTTGGCTCTTCTATGATACTTAGATAATTATGTGCACTTGGTTCAGGCCTTAAAGATGTTCATCGACGATCAGAGGAATGTGTATTCTGCCAAAGGAGCCTCTAATGGAAACTAACAAAGACCATGAGTCCAAGCTCAGGGACAACTATCATATTATGATACGGATGGCCAACATGTCCAATCTAGCAGTATTGCCAATCTCATGTACAAGGACACTACAAAGGACATGTGGGATAAAATGGCACAGAACTATTCTCAGAAGATTGCCAAGTCACGAGTTGAGGACATCTACATGCCGTTTTTTATTCGCTTCTCATGAAGAATCTACCCTCGTGGAGTATGGTCGACATACTTGTTAGCATAAGAACAAAGATTGTCAAGTTGGGAGAAACAATAAAGAACCTGCATTTTTTGTTTTGCCCTTTTTCAAGCAAGGCCTTAAATGTCGGATTTCGGTTTCGTTTCGGTAAGACCAGAAAAGGAATTTCGGTGGAATTTCGGTGAAATGGCCGGAAATTGCGGAAATGACTTGAAAACTCTCTTTTTTCATATTTAAGATTTTCAATGTTTTTTAATCAATAAAAGAGATAGAAATACAAGTTTTTTAGATAAGATGTTATAATGATAAGTGCCTTAAATAATGATCTCGGTCACCATATCGATGACCGTCTAGAGTGAGTATAAGAGTAAAACCCATATTTGGCTCTCCAAGATGGCCTAGCCAAATATAACAAGATGGTTACATAAATATTTTGAACTCTGAAGATTCTGAAGTTAGAATTCGAAGATGAAAAAACGTATTTAGCATCTCCAAGTTTGTTAAAAAAAGATGTGTTACGGAAAAAAAGATGGTAAAAAGGCCACCTTTCTTGGAATTTAGAAACTTGGCTTTCCAAGATTTAAGTTCGATTGTAAATTTGTGAGATGGAATGAGAACGTATACATTATATTTATAAGGTTTAAAGAGAACCCCTAATGGTCTTATTTTATTACAATGGTGGTTGGAATAGTGGCCTATAGTGCAATGGTGGTTGAAATAGTGACTTAAAATTTCATTTAGTGACCAAATAGTGCCCTATGAATATCAATTAGTGGCCTAGGCATGACATATAGTGACCTAAAACAATTTCAGTCGAAATGGACCGAAATGAACCGAAATTTCTTTCATTTCCACCGAAATCTGACGGAAATCTGGGAAATCTATGAACAAAATGGACCGAAATGGAACGAAATGACCGAAATTCGGTCGAAATTTCGGCCGAAATCCTGGAAAGCGACATTATATATGGTTTCGATATCAGTATCGTCCCGAAACCGAATTTCGACCCGCCGAAATTTAAGGCCATGTTTTCAAGTCGTCTTCTTTTCTTCTTTTTTTAGAAGCCATACTACCTTTTTGTCTTACCTCTTCTCTTTTTTCATGCGGTTGAAGAAGTTTGGATACAAGAAAAAAGCTCGCTACTACCACAGTAGTGGCATGTATAAGAGTTGAAATAGGAGTGGGTCCCTCCATAGCATCAGGTAACCATAAATGAAGAGGGAATTGCAAGGATGTAGAGATTGTGTCGGCGAACAACAAGAAAGCACATAAAGTAGCAAATAAGGAATTAATCTCATTTAATGAATTAACTAATTAAATGCTTCGAACAAATCTCGAAATTCAAAACTATTTGTCATCCAATAAAATTCCAGAATTCATGATAATTAACCAAAGTCCCCTACCTGATTAGTTTTTTTTTGAAGCTCAAAAAAGGGGGAGACACGCGATGGTGTTCACCCCAGCATAATATATTAAGAACAAAAAAGAACGGAATATTTACAGCGTGAGGGGGGGAAGAAGGGGGGAAGAGGGAGAGACCATAGCAAACCAAAGAATACGACAACCGGGCCCCGTGGCCCAACTACGAAGACCAATCAGCAATTAGGTTGATAGCCGCGGTAGTCACATTCTCCACGTAGAATCGCGCGCCCGAGAAAATAACGTCGTTACGAGCCCGCCAGATAGACCAAAGGCGCGCCACGGGACCCAGTAGTAGCGAACGGGCCCTACCTGATTAGTTACAAAAGCTTTTTAACAAGCACTTGTCGCAATTGATCGTATGAACCATTGGTGAGGCAATGGCGCATATTATGTTTTCTGGTTTGTGCTTTTTGGCAGCTATCTGGCATTTGGTGTATTGGGACCTAGAAATATTATGTTATGAACGTACATAAAACCCTCTTTGGATTTGCCAAAAAACTTTGAAATTCATTTCATTCTCTCAAGGGTCGCTTGCTTCAGTTTTGGTGTATTGCATGTAACAGGTCTGTATGGTCCTGGGGTATAGGTATCAAATCCTTATGGGTTAACTGGAAAAGTACAACGAGTAAACCTCGTGTGGGGCATGAAAGGTTTTGATCCCTTTGTTCCCAAGGGGAATAACTTCTCATTATATCGCAGCGGGTACAATGGGTATATTAGCGAGCCTATTATGTATGATAGTCTTTTTTCTCAAAAAAACTAACTTTTTTCTCAAATCAATCTCTCTTCTCCTTTTTTGTCATTCACCCCCCCCCCCCTTTTCATCCTCTCTTTTTTTAATAATGATTGCCCACTTGGGCCTTTTTCCTATTTTTCCTCATGTATTAGTCTAATGAGCTCAAACTCACCCCAAATATTTCTTCTCCCCTTTCCCTTTTTTTAATAAGCACAGTTGGGCCCGTTGGGCTAGAGGTGTCGTATTTAATAAAGGAATGGGCCTCCCCCACCCGATCCCACCATGATTGACTAGGATTCCAAGATGGGAACCATCCTCGTTGTTGCCACGAAGGAGCCTTTTCGAGTCGCACAGCTATTGGGGCCGCCAATCAGGAGTGCAGAAGAACTGCTGGAGACAGATCTTGGGGAGTTATGATTATAAACTCACCCAAAATATTGTTTCTTTTGCTGCAGTTTTTGGTCAGTTATGATTGTAAATGTTACTTTCTCTTCTGTATGTATATATATATATTGGGACACATGTATGAACTATCGACATCTCTTGTACATATATATATATATATATATATTATGAAAATGAATGGAATAAAATTTTGGTGGCACATGTCCTTTATGAATGTAGATTGAATGTCATATGCAATAGCAACGCGAAAAATTTCCCTTGATTTTCAAAACTTTGTGCGATCACATATGAATGTAATAGTGTGAATGCATCATAAATGAATGCCCGGATCCGAGGACGTAACAGTAGTTATTTCTATGTTGTATTTGTTTTATAATTTTTATTTAACAAATACTTGAGAGTATTAAAAAATGTCTAAATCTATGTAAAGATATGAGTATATGTATAAACATGAATTATATATTTAAAATATTTAAAAATAAAATATTAACTAAAGTCTGACTAAATTTGTTTAGTTGTCCAACTGCTAACTATTACTTAGTCAATGACCTGGTCAACTGAGTACTGCTGCAACCTTGCACGAAGTCATTGACCACTAAAGTAAGGTAGCTAGAGCATATATATGAGTTTTCCACAATGCATATATAAATGCCCATCTGGAACGGCTAACAGGATGGGATTGTCCCCAAAATAAGATTACCTCCATAAAGAAAAACATGGTTGACAGAAAAGGAGATTTTAATCTTTGGTTTTTTTACTCATCAATCTTAATGAAGATGATTTTGATCGATCAGGTTTATCAAAATGAGGCCAACCCTATTAACAACATTTTTTGCAAAAACAACAAGCATC
Organism: Ottelia alismoides; assembly: GCA_037367405.1. Lineage (NCBI taxonomy): Eukaryota > Viridiplantae > Streptophyta > Magnoliopsida > Alismatales > Hydrocharitaceae > Ottelia > Ottelia alismoides. Next base: position 137,080 of record JAZKJV010000783.1, read on the forward strand.
CATGTGTCAAACAGGAATGAAGGGGTTAACCATCCTTCAAAATTCACCTTTCTTAATCGATAATTCAGAACCATGGTTCTTAATGTCACGAAATTTTGATAAAATTTGGGTTTCGATGGAGACGATGGGAGTCTTGTATTGAAAGTCATATGTATATTGATTCCCATATTTCGCTCAAAATATCACGAGATATCTGTTAGAAGAAAGGAGTCTTCGTTATGATAATAAGAAAACCCTAGGCTCACTTATATAGGGAGAGGCCGTAAGGGTAAATTACATGGATGTCTAAATAGAAGAGAGAAATAGAAACCAGGTACATAAACATATAATAATAGTAGAAACTATCTCTCCCCCTCAAGGTGGAGCATAGATGTTGATCATGCTCAGCTTGGATGAACATCTCTGGAATGGTCCTCTGAGCAATGGCTTGGTGAATACATCGGCAGTCTGATCTCCTGAGCTAACATGGGCCGTGGATATCAATCCTCTCTGGATCAGGTCCCTAGTGTAATGGCAGTCAACTTCAATATGCTTGGTCCTCTCATGAAAAGCTGGATTGTTGGCAATGAACAATGTTGCCTGATCGTCACACTGAAGCTTCATAGGTAGAGGTACTGCTACATGTAGATCTTCTAATACGGAGCGAACCCACATCCTTCCGTGCTGGCTTGGGCCATTGCCCTGTATTCGGATTCCGCACTGGATCTTGCCACCACCGTTTGTTTCTTGCTTTTCCAAGAAACCAGAGAGCCTCCAACAAAGACTGCAAACCCTGAGGTTGATTTTCTATCCTTAGGGCATCCTGCATAATCTGCGTCTGCACACGCTGAGATGGATAAGTCTGCACCCTTTCTGAATAGTAGCCCTAATCCAGGAGTAGACTTCAGATACCTCAGTATCATGTGTATAGCATCCATGTGAACCTGTCTCGGCTGCTCCATAAATTGACTCACCCTGCTAACTGCAAATTGAATGTCTGGGCGAGTTATGGTGATGTAGAGGAGTTTGCCCACCATCTCTCTATATCTCCTCTTATCTACTTCATCAGTATCACCATCATATAACTTCATGCTGGGGTCCATGGGGATGCTTGATGGTTTGCAACCATCCATACCAGTCTCAACCGGGAAGTCTGTAATGTACTTCCTTTGTGTCATCACCAAACCATGTGCATTCCTTGCAAATTCCAACCCCAGAAAATATCTTAGGGTTCCAAGATCCTTTGTAACAAACTGACGACCTAGGAATGCCTTCGCCCTCGCTATGCCCTGAATATCGTCTCCTGTAACTAGAATATCATCCACATAGACCATTATGACAACCGTACCTCCCGAGGACTTCTAGACGAACAACGAATGATCAGCATTGGACCTCTTGAATCCCTGGTGTTCAATTAGGTTGGACAGCTTCTGGAACCACGCTCGTGGACTCTGTTTAAGGCCATATATAGCCTTGTGAAGTCTACAGACCATATGCTTCTCCCCCTCAGCAGTAAACCCGGGTGGCTGCTGCATGTAGACTTCCTCCTGTAAGTCCCCGTACAGAAATGCATTCTTGACATCTAGCTGAGAAATGCTCCAGTCACGAACCACTGCAACAGACAGGAGGATACGGAGAGTCGAGCGTCTCGCCACTGGAGAGAATGTATCCATGTAATCAACGCCATATGTCTGTGTAAATCCACGGGCGACCAAGCGTGCTTTGTACCTATCCAATGTGCCATCTGCGTGATATTTGACTATGAAGACCCATTTGCAGCTCACAACGGATGCATCTGGAGGTGCAGGGACCAAAGACCATGTGCCACGGGACTGCAAGGCCCCCATTTCTTCTTCCATAGCTAATCTCCAGCATTCACTCTTCAAGGCTTCCTGGTATGTCCGTGGTATGTCCACGGAAGACAAAGCTGTGGCAAACTTCTGGAAATCACCTGTGAGCCGGTGAAAGGAAACCTGTGAAGCAAGTGGATAGGATGCACACTGTCGTCTCTGTTTCCGAATAGCAATCGGAACATCAAGATCATCATCTGGGTCCGCCTGTGAGGAGTCATCCTGCATATGTACCACACCTGACCCGTCATTAGTAACATCATCTGAACATACCTGAGGCGTAGTGATTTGCTCATGAGCTGCCTGAGCGGGACCTGACCGACGCGTATAGTGGTTAGGAAATGGTGATATGATTCGCCGTGGAATGGGTGGAGGTGGAGGTGGTGGGGGCGGTGGTGCTGGCATGGGAACTGACACAGGAGACGAGTCAGGTGACAAACAAGTAGGTGGTGGTGGAACCAAAATATCATCAGTGGTGGTGGATGGTTCCATTCTGTCCCCAGCTGGTGAGAAATACATAACCGACTCGAAGAAAGTGGCATCCGCACTAACAAAGTACCTGTTGGTTGTAGGATCATAACACCGGTATCCCTTCTGGGTTCTGGAATACCCAACAAAGACGCACTTGACTGCTCTTGGAGAGAGCTTGTCAAGTCCAGGAGATAGACGATGAACAAACGCCACAGCGCCAAAGACACGTGGTGGCAGTGAGAATAGCTCCTTGTCCGGAAAAATAAGTGAAATGGGTATCTTCTCTCCAAGGACAGAGGACGGCATTCTATTGACCAGATAGCATGCAGTAAGGACAGCATCCCCCCAGAAAGAAATAGGAGCACAACTTTGAATCAACAAGGTACGAGTGATATCCAAGAGATGGCGATGCTTTCTTTCCGCCACACCATTTTGTTGGGACGTATATGCACAGGTGGTTTGATGAATAATACCCTTCAATGACAGAAATTGAGAAAGAGAACGCGTACAAAATTCCAGGGCATTATCAGTCCGAACATATTTGACTGATGAAGAGAAAACATTCTGCACTTCATTAATCAAATTTTTGATAACATCTCCTGCTTCAGACTTATTCTTCAGAAGAAAAACCCAAGAGACACGAGAAAAATCATCTACTACCACAAGATAAAACCTGGGCCCCTGGTGATCGGGAACACGACTCGGACCCCATATATCTATATGTAACAACTCAAAAGGGGAGCTACTGCTCCGACTCTGACGACCTGGAAAGCTCGACCTGTGATGCTTTCCTAACTGACATGTTTCGCAACGAAACGACGAACTTGGAGAGATCTGGGGCAGAAGATGGCGCATCTTCTGGAGCGGAAGGTGACCAAAACGAAGATGCCAAATGTAAGGGGAGACTGGTCCAGCTGAGTGAGTGGAGATGCCAGCATAGGATTCCCGAACCAGCCGATATAGACCGTTCTGCTCAGAGCCACAGCCAATCACCTTGCCCGTGAGTATGTCCTGAAAAATGAGAGAAGACGGGTCAAATATAGCACGACAATTCAAATCCTTTGTAATCTGACTAATAGACAGCAAATTCAGTGAGAACTCAGGGGCATGTAAAACGTTCTGTAGCTGCATAGTAGAGGATAAGAAAACCTCCCCCTGGCCAACAAGGGGTGAGTGGGAACCATCTGCTATCTGTACTGAGCGACCTGGAGGAATAGCCCTGTAGGCCTGTAGTCTTCCTCTATCTCGACAGAGATGATGTGTAGCTCCGGAATCTATAACCCAGTCAGATATATCATGTGAAGGTATGAGGGCTGATGATCTACCTGAAGAACTGGCTGCGGCGGATGAACTGGCAGAGGCTGTGGCAGCAATATCTGAAGAATCACCAGAAGAATGTGGCATAATATCACAGAGACGGGCCACGAGTTCGTCAAATCTATGATCTGCCGTAGACGGTAATGGAGACTGTGAATGCTCTGCAACCCGTGCCGATGCTGGGAACCCATGCTTTGAGTAGCATGTCTCCTCTGAGTGTCCGGTTCTGTGACAATACGAGCACATCTGACTGACTCGGCCGCCTCTTCCTGGAGGTCCACGTCCACGACCACGCCCAGAAGGTGGTCCACCTCTCCCCCGCGAAGCTGCCATCGCAGATGGGGGTGGAGTAGAAGAGCTGGATGAAACTGGAATACGACTGAGCCTCCTGTAGACATCCTCCACTGGAGGAATGACTGCATCTGCTAAAATCTGTGACCGTGCAGCATCATACTCAGGATCGAGGGCAGCAAGTAGAACGCCTACCATGGTGGCGTTCCGAAACGTCTTCTGCTGCTCCGGAGTAGCAGTCAGAGGAATGGTACTGTAAAGCTTCTCGAACATCCCTCTTAGGGATGTGTATAGAGAATGGAGAGGTCTGTCGGCCTGCTTCATCGTAAAGATGTCATGTTGAAGCTGCAACATCTTTGTCTCATTTCGCACCTGCGAATATGTAGCGGCAAGGATGTCCCACATCGCCTTAGCAGTGGGCTGATGGAGGACATCATTAGCTATCTCCATCGTCAACGTACCAGACAACCATACTTTTGCGTAAGCATCATCGGCCGACCATGAGGCATAGATCCCTGTCTTCTCCGCAGGCTCATCCTCGGTAAGAATGTGTTTCTTACCATTTGATTTCATGAGACTCATGAACTGCATAGCCCATAGCTCATAGTTAGACCCGTCCATCTTCACTATTGGCGCCGGACCTTTGAATGCGCCGGTGGAGGGCAAATCGACTTTCGATTTTGACATACTGCTGCTCAAAGAAGACGAGGGGATAATAGACACTGTGATGAATGTCTACACCAACTGCATTGGATTTGAGTACGTGTGTAGACTTTTACGCACTCAAATCCATAAACCGGAGGAAGAGGGGTCTAGGGCACGCCTCGAAGGAAGCTTACAGCCCTTGAATCGCCTCGAAAACGACGCCTATGGACTGCTGGAGGCTATGGAAGCCCTACGGCGGCAGAAGGGGGGTGCCACTAGGGCGCCAAGGGCCACAGGAGCGGCTGGAGGGTGCCGCTGGGGCGGCTGGATGGTGCGGCTGGGGCTCGAAGGGCCGCTGGGGCGGCTGGAGGCGGCAGAAGGGGCCACTAGGACTGCGGGGGGTCCCGCTAGGGCGGCAGGGCCGCTGACGTGTGCGGCTGGGAGCCGATGGGTGGTGCAGCGGCAGCGGAGGGGGGCTGCTTGGAGGTGCAGCGGCCGGGAGCCGCCGTGCGGCTAGATGAGAGAAGAGGAGGGGCGGCGGGTGGGGAAGGGAGGAGAGCCCTAAGGCGGCTCTGATACCATGTTAGAAGAAAGGAGTCTTCGTTATGATAATAAGAAAACCCTAGGCACTCTTATATAGGGAGAGGCCGTAAGGGTAAATTACATGGATGTCTAAATAGAAGAGAGAAATAGAAACCAGGTACATAAACATATAATAAAAGTAGAAACTATCTCTACAATATCAGGTCATCTCGATATCTCATCCCAAAAAGCGAATCTTGAATAGAAAAAAAACAGGTAGGACGAGTTAAAACTGAAAGTTCAATTGAAACTGCCTCATTCCGACCCTTTTGTTGATGCTTGCTCCTTGGACTTTCTCCATGCTTCTCCAACTCCATCTTTCTCTCTTTTCTTTGAGGTAAACCAAAATTAGTTGTATCTTCATCAATTTCTTCAACATTTTAGGGTTTTTGTTCCTAAAATATTGATCTTGCTTGTTGAGAGATTTTGAATATCTAGTTAGATTTTTGGAATACAAATTTAGGACTTTTGTGTTTTAATGTGCAATAATGATGAGTTATGAATGTAAAATCGGATCTCATGTATAACATGTAGTAAACCATATTTGGAAAAAAAAATAGTGAGATGTATGGAAGAGAAAATTGAGAATTTTTTGTTTTATTGTGGAATCATTATGAATTTTACAAGGAGAAACTCTGATATAAAGTTTTAAACATAGAAAACGTGATTAGGATTTTTTTGGTAAATGAAATTTAAAAATCGATTACTTCTGAAAATCAAACCTTAGATCTACACATTATTTTAAAAGCTTTGTATCTCTTATGAATTTTTTCTCGGAATTGGTCCCCTAGCTAGATCTAATACCCTAATCTCAAGATCTAAGATATTTTTACTTACGAGTTTGTACATATTAAGTGTTAGAAAAATTATAAATACATTAAATCCGAAAAATAAAAACATAAAAAAAACACAAATACTTAATTGTTCTCATTGTATGGCTCATGAATAATTGTTCTACAATTTCCTCGAAGGTTTCAGTGATCATCGACATGGCCACACATTGTGGATCGGGATCTGATAGTTATGAAGACCAGAATTCAGAAAGGAGATTTCAGTGGGGACATTTGTTGGAGGTATAACATCGCTTATGATGGCAATAAAGCCAAACCATAATGCAAATTCTGTGGGAAGAGGTTTAAGGAGGGGGGATCACGAGGACGAAACAACATCTTGTTGGCAATAACAAGAATGTTGCCAAGTGGCATGCATTGTCCCAAACAAGTTTAAAAAAGCGTAACTTGAGTCCAAGACATTTTCCCCGAAATTGAGACGAGGCATAAGCCTATAGGTGATCGAGGCGTAAGCCTCAATTTTTTGAAAAAAAATAATTAAAATTAAAGCAAAACACCTTAAAAATATGTAATAATATTAAGTTTTGCCAAAAACACATTCAAAAATAATTTCAAACTAGTAAAAGATACACCACATAAGCGATGAAAACATTGAAATTCAAAAAAATAATAATAAGCCACTAATAGACGAAATATCAAGTTCCAACTTCAACGATTCTATATAAGCATTGAACTAAAGTCTATACTTAATACTAAAAGTACAATAGAAACCATATTTTTTAGTGTTCAAGTTAAAAATGTCGATATGCCTTGAATCCCGACCATGTCTTGATGGACATAGCTGGAGAACTGTCATATGCATCTCCTGCCATATCATACCAGTTGGAAGAAATGAGCGTGTTGTTTACTCTGCAAACCCTAGGCTCTCTTATATAGGAGAGGAGCATATGGGTAAATTACATAAAGAGTTCATAAGAAGAAAGAAAATACGAAACAGTTAACATAATAACGTAACATAGAATATATCTCTACACTCTCCCTCGAGATGGAGCATAGATGTCGATCATGCTCAGCTTGGACGAGCACTTCTGGAATGATCCTCTAAGTAGAGTGTTGGGAAAAATGAATGACATGTTTATTCCATGAACCCTAGGCTCTCTTATATAGGAGAGTAGCCTATGGGTAAATTACACAAAGCATACTATGAAGAAAAACAAAATAGAGAAAGGTACAGATACTACTATTATTGTATACGTTAACACTCCCCCTCAAGATGGAGCATAGATATCAATCATGCTCAGCTTGGAAGCACACTTCTGAAATGGACCTCGTAACAATGCCTTGGTGAATATGTCTGCGGTCTGATTCTCTGAAGTAACATGAGATGTAGCAATGAATCCTTTCTGAATCATATCACGTATGAAGTGACAATCCACCTCAATATGCTTGGTCCGCTCATGGAATGCAGGATTGTTTGCAATAAACAAAGCAGCCTGATTATCACATTCCAAGTTCATAGGAAGTGGTACATCTAAACATAGATCTGTAAGCACAGCTTTCACCCACATCATCTCTGTAGTAGCCTGGGCCATAGCCCTATATTCGGATTCAGCACTAGATCTAGCTACCACAGTTTGTTTCTTACTCCTCTATGATACTAGGGCATCTCCAACATAGACAACATACCCTGAGGTGGACTTCCTATCCTTGGGACATCCTGCATAGTCTGCATCTGCACATGCTGAGATAGAAATCCCCTTTCCTTTCTTGAATAGCAGACCTGAACCTGGAGAAGATTTGAGATATCTAAGTATCATATGTATTGCATCCATATGCACCTGGCGTGGTTGCTCCATGAACTGGCTCACACGGCTCACTGCAAATAATATATCTGGTCTAGTGATCGTGACATACAACAGTTTGCCTACCAGTTCTCTATATCTTCTCCTGTCCACCTCCTCTGTGTTATCTTCATAAAGCTTCATGCTGGGGTCCATTGGTGTCGTAGCAGGTCGACACTCAAGCATACATGTTTCACTCAACAGATCTGTAACATATTTCCTTTGTGACATGACTAGTCCATAGGAATTTCTGGCAAATTCAAGCCCCAGAAAGTATCTAAGGACCCCAAGATCCTTAGTGACAAACTCACTACCCAGCATTTCTTTCGCCTGCCTTATGCCCTGCTCATCATCTCCTGTAATCAAGATATCATCAACATAAACCATAATGACAATGATACCTTTCGTTGTTTTCTAAACAAACAAGGAATGATCAGCATTGGAGCGTTTGTATCCTTGTTTCTCGAAGAGATCCGAGAGCTTCTGAAACCATGCTCTGGGGCTCTGCTTAAGGCCATAGATAGCCTTATGCAACCTACATACCTTGGAGCACTCCCCCTCAACAGCAAAACCAGGTGGTTGTTGCATATACACCTCTTCCTGCAAATCTCCATATAGAAATGCATTCTTCACGTCCAACTGATGGAGCGGCCAGTCTCGAGCAACTGCAACTGACAACAAGATCCTTAGGGTGGAATGACATGCCACAGGCGAGAATGTGTCAAGATAATCCACCCCATATGTTTGTGTGAAGCCACGTGCCACCAGACGTGCCTTGTACCTGTCAATAGAGCCATCTGCATTTTGCTTCACTGTGAACACCCACTTGCAGCTCACTGGGTTCACATCTGGAGGTATAGAAACCAAAGTCCAAGTTCCTCTGGACTGAAGTGCGGCCATTTCTTCTTCCATTGCAAGCCGCCATCTACTATCCTGCAGAGCCTCATGATGATTCCGTGGAATATCTATGGTTGAAAGTGCCATAGCAAACGTCCTGAAATCTCCAGATAGCCGCTCAAAAGATACAGAAGCTGATAATGGATATTTGGCACAACTCCTCGTCGACTTCCGTAAAGCAATTGGAATATCCAAATCAGTTGTAGGCTCATCTAGCACCTGCAACACATCCTGCTCAGAAATGTCGTCAGATCCATCAACATTAATATTCTCATTACATACCATAGGCGAGCTAGTGGACGAGTCATGACCATGAGCTGGTGGAGGAAGCCTGCGGGTATAATGGAACGGGAACGGTGAGATAGGCTGTTGTGGTGGTGGTGGAGGTGTTGATGATGGCATCTGAGGTGGTAGTGGTGTCATGTATATGGCATCAGGTGGTATATATGGAAGCTGGTTGTCTCCAGATGCTGAAAAATACATAATAGATTCAAAAAATGTAACATCTGCACTGATCATATACCGCCGACGCAAAGGATCAAAACACTTGTACCCCTTTTGAGTTCTGGAGTACCGAACAAAGACACACTTAACAGCCCTAGGAGAGAGCTTGTCAGTTCCCGGCGACAACTGATGGACAAACGCAACCGACCCAAATACACGAGGAGTGAGAGTGAACAGATCCTTGTCAGGATAAATAAGTGAGAACGGAATCTGTTCATTCAAGACAGACGAAGGCATACGATTAATTAGGTAGCATGCAGTAAGAACTGCATCACCCCAGTAGGAATATGGAACATGACTCTGTATAAGTAGAGATCTAGTGACATCAAGAAGGTGACGGTGTTTTCTTTCAGCAATCCCATTCTGTTGAGATGTATGAGCACAAGATGTTTGGTGAATAATTCCTTTTGATGAGTAGTAATGGGTAAGAACGTTAGTGCACAATTCTAAAGCATTGTCACTTCTCACAATTTTCACAGATGTAGAAAAAACATTTTGTATTTCATTCAGAAAATGGATAATTATATTTCCAGCTTCAGATTTATTTTTCATCAGAAATACCCCTGACATTCTAGAAAAATCATCCACAAATACAATATAAAATCTGTGTCCCTAATGATCAGGTAAACGACTCGGACCCCAGACATCAACATGAAATAACTCAAACTTGGAGGTACTACTCCGACCAGGACGACTGGGAAAAGACGACCTGTGATGCTTTCCCAACTGACATGCCTCACACTGAACAGATGTGTGAGGAAGACTATAAGGCAATACCCGACGCAACTTCTGAAGCGGTAAATGACCAAAACGCAGATGCCACAGTAAAGGAGATACTTGGCCAGAAGGAGAGGATGTGGTTCCAGCAAATGGGATCTGATTCAGGCGGTAGAGGCCTCCTTGCTCATAGCCACGACCAATCACGTTGCCCGTATGGATGTCCTGAAAAATCAAAGAAGATGAATCAAAAATTGCCCGACAATGGAGATCCTTCGTAATCTGACTAATTGACAATAGATTCATTGAAAAATCGGGTGCATGTAGCACATTCTTGAGCTGCATAGATGATGTCAGTCTAATCTCCCCCTGACCAGTGATGGGGGAATGTGTGCTATTTGCAATGACTACTGTCCGTCCTGGAGGGATCTGGGTGTACCATGTAAGTAGACTCTGGTCGCCACATAGGTGATGTGTAGCGCCTGAGTCCATAATCCATGGCAATGTATCAGAACTACTACTGTGAAGTGCAAGTATACTATCTGAAGCACTGGTAGACGTGGAGGCAGAAGCAGCAGCATCAGAATGACTCTCTGTAGTTGGTGTTGGACCAGATGGTGGGATAATGCCCCTCAGACGGGCAACTAGATCATCAAATCGTTGATCCAAGGTAGCAGCAGATGGGGGCTCTATCTGCTCAGCAGCTCGTGCGGAAGCAGGAAATCCATGCTTTAAATAGCATGTATCTTCATTATGTCCAACTCGGTGACAGTAGGTGCATGTTGGCCTAGTGCGGCCACTCCTCCCACGGGGTCCACGTCCACGGCCCTGGTAATGAGAACCACGACCTCTGGTTGCTGCCATGGCTGAAGAATTCTGACTTGCAGCAGTTGAGGGAACTGTAATCCGACTCAGTCTATGGAAGGCTTCCTCCATTGGAGGAATTGTAGAGTCGGCCAAAATCTGTGATCGTGATGCCTCGTACTCAGGATCAAGTACAGCTACGAACACTCCCACCATAGTAGCGTTCCTATATGTCTTCTGCTGTTCTGGCGTGGCTGTCAAGGGCATGAAGCTATATAACTTCTCGAACATCCCTCTCAGTGACGTATAGAGAGAATGTAGGGGGCGACCATTCTGCTTGATGGTGAAGATATCATGCTGGAGTTGCAGAATCTTTGTCTCGTTCTTTGCCTGGGAATATGTAGCCGCCAGAATGTCCCGCATATCCTTCGTTGTGGGTTGATGGAGAATGTCATTGGCAATCTCAATTGCCAACGTGCCAAATAGCCAAACTTTGTCGTATGCGTCATCAGCCTCCCAAGAGGCATTGGTTCCAGTCTTCTCAGCAGGCTCCGGTTCGGTAAGAATGTGCTTCTTACCCGTAGACTTCATCATGCTCATGAACTGCATTGCCCACAGTTCATAATTAGTACCATCCATCTTTACAATAGGCGCTGGACCACGGAATGCGCCAATCGATGGGATATCTGCCTTGCTTTCTGACATACTGGATACTGAAGACTGGAACAACTGACAAACCAATCTGTGATTTGTCTACAATGACATAGAGGGGTTTAGTTGCACGTGTAGACTTCAAGCAACTAAACCCATGAAGATGTGCGTGCTACGGTCTTCACGCGCACAAGAGTCACGCTCTGATGGTCACGCGCACAAGGCTGCGCACAGGGTTGCGCACAGGGCTGCGCACGGGGGTGCACAAAGGGCTATGCACAGACGCTATGCGCTATATGCTATGCTGGAGGCGATCTGCACAAGGTTGCGCACAGGAGCTACGCGCGCTATGTGCGCTATGTGCGCTATATGCGCTGCAGGCGCACAGGAGGTGCGGGCTTGTGCGCTATGTGCGTTGGCGCTGGCTGATGATGTGCGCTATGTGCGCTGGAGAGGCGCACAGGCGCTGGATGGTGGTGGCGCACAGGCGCTGGAGAGACGGCGCAGGGCAGCACACGCGAAAGAAGAAGTGCGTGTGCGGCAGCACAGCCGCGCGTGCGGCGGCGGCGTGGAGTCGGCGCCAATCGAGAGGGGAGAAGAAGAAGAGGCCGGCAGGTAATGTGGGTTTAGAGTTAGGGTTTCGAGAACTCCGGTCTAGGACCGTCGCTCTGATACCATGTTGGGAAAAATGAATGACATGTTTATTCCATGAACCCTAGGCTCTCTTATATAGGAGAGTAGCCTATGGGTAAATTACACAAAGCATACTATGAAGAAAAACAAAATAGAGAAAGGTACAGATACTACTATTATTGTATACGTTAACATAGAGCCTTGGTGAAAATATCTGCAGTCTAGTCCCCCGACCAGACATGAGATGTGGAAATAAAGCCCTTTTGGATCATATCTCGTATATAGTGACAATCCACCTCAATGTGCTTGGTTATTTCGTGAAAGGCAAGACTATTTGCAATGAATATAGAAGCTTGATTGTCACATTTCAGTGCCATAGGAAGTGGCACATCTATATATAGATCTGTAAGAACTGCTTTAACCCACATCATTTCTGTACTGACTTGGGTCATAGCCCTATATTCAGACTCAACGTTAGATCTGGCTACAACAGTCTGCTTCTTGCTTCTCCATGAGACAAGAGAATCTCCAACATACACAGCAAATCCAGTAGTGGACTTCTTATCCTTAGGACACCCTACATAATCTGCATCTACACATGTTGAGATAGTGATCTTCTTGCCTTTCTTAAATAACAAACCTGCACCTGGAGATGATTTAATGTACCTGAGGATCATCTGTATAGCATCCATATGTACCTGTCATGGTTGCTCCATGAACTGGCTGACCCGACTAACAACAAAAGATATATCGGGTCTAGTAATGGTAACATAAAGAACTTTTCCAACCAGTTCTCTGTATCTCCTTCTATCCACTTCATCAATATCATCGTCATATAGTTTCATGCTTGGATCCATGGGTGTAGTAGCAGGTCGACATCCAAGCATTCCTATTTCACTCAGCAAATCAGTGATATATTTCCTCTGAGTCAACTCCAATTCCAAGAAGTATCTAAGGACTCCAAGGTCCTTGGTGACAAATTCACGACCCAGCATCTCCTTTGCCCTCTTTATTCCTTGTGTGTCAGCTCATGTAATCAGAATGTCATCAATATACACCATAATTGCAATCATACCTTTGGATGTTTTCTGTGTAAAGAGGGAATGATCTGCATTGGAGGGTTTGTACCCTTGTCTTCCAAACAAGTCTGAAAGCTTTTGGAACCAAGCTCTAGGGCTCTGCTTAAGGCCATAAATCACCTTATGAAGTCTACACACCTTGGAATACTCCCCCTCAACAGCAAAACCAGGTGGTTGTTGCATGTAGACTTCCTCCTGAAGATCACCATATAGGAATGCATTCTTGACATCTAACTGAAAAAGTGGCCAATCTCGAATAACTGCAACAGATAGAAGTATCCGTAAATTGGAATGACGAGCAACAGGTGAGAATGTATCAAGATAATCCACCCTATATATCTGTGTAAACCCCCTTGCAACCAGACGTGCCTTGTATCTGTCGATGCTACCATCTACATTGTGCTTAACTGTGAACACACATTTGAAGCTAATTGTAGGCATGTCAGAAGGAGCAGGAACAAGACTCCAGGTACCTCTCGACTGAATAGCAGTCATCTCTTCTTCCATAGCTAAACGCCATCGATCGTCCTTCAAAGCATCTTGGTAATTCCATGGAATGTCCACAACAGATAGTGCACCAGCAAAGGTCCTGAAGTCACCAGATAGGCGAGTAAAAGAAACCATAGATGTTATGGGATATGACGCACAGCTACGCTTCGGCTTCCGAAGCGCAATAGGTAGATCCAAATCAGTAGCAGCCTCATCTGTCCCTTGTAACGAAGCCTGCTCAGGGAAATCATTAGATCCATCATTAGAAATTATATTCTCAAGACATACCTCATGCGAGCTAGATGATGAGCAGTGACCATGAGCAAAAGCAAGCCGACGAGTATGGTGGAGTGGCAGTGGTGGAACAGGAACTGCAATAGGCAGTGGGGAAGGTGGTGGTGATGATTCCGAAGATGGTTGTAGTGGAGGTGGTGTAGGAGGTGGCATGTATATGGCTTCATCATTGTTCGAAGCCATCAACCGATCACATGTAGGTGAGAGATACATAACAAACTCAAAGAAGGTGACATTGGCACTAACGTAATATTTCCTGCGTATCGGATCATAACACCGGTACTCTTTTTGTCTTCTGGAGTACCCGACAAAAACACATTTGACAGCTCTAGGAGAGAAATTGTCAATGCCTGGAGATAGTTGTTGGACAAATGCAACCGAGCCAAACACACGAGGAGTAAGTGAGAACAATTCCTTGTCGGGGAAAGCCACAGAAAAAGGAATCTTCTCACCTAAGCCTGACGATGGCATGCGATTGATGAGTATAGAATGTCGTTAGAATCGCATTGCCCCAGTAGGAATGAGGAGCACGACTTTGTATGAGAAGTATCCTAATGACATCAAGCAAATGACGATGTTTTCTCTCTGCAACTCCATTTTGTTGGGAAGTATAGGCACAGGTAGTTTGGTGAATAATTCCTTGGGTAGAAAAATAACTACATACAGTATTAGTATAAAATTCCAAGGCATTATCAGTCCTTACAATTTTCATATAGGCAGAAAAAACATTACAAACTTCATTTATGAAATTTTTGATAATATTTCCAGCTTCAGATTTATTCTTTAATAAGAAGACCCAGGACAGACGAGAAAAATCATCCATGACTACAAGATAAAACATGTGCCCCTGATGATCAGGAACACGACTTGGACCCCAAATGTCGACATGAAACAACTCAAAATTGAAGGAACTACTCCGACTCTGGCGACTACGAAAGGCAGACCGATGATGCTTTCCCAATTGACATGCCTCACATTGAAAGGACGTGTGAGGTGAAATCTGGGGCAGAACACGACATAGCTTCTGAAGTGGGAGATGACCAAAGCGCAGGTGCCACATAAAGGGTGAGACAAGTCCAGCAGTTAGGGAGGAAATTCCGGCATATATGGTACGCGAACTAGGCAACAGAGACCCCCTTGCTCATGGCCACACCCAATCACTTTTCCCGTAAGGAGGTCCTGAAAAATAAGAGAAGATGGATCAAAAATACCTCGACAATGTAAATCATTCGTAATCTAGCTAGTTGACAACAGGTTCATAGAGAAATCAGGTGCATGCAACACATTCTTCAGAGTCATAGAAGGTATCAAGCTAATCTCCCCCCAACCAGTGATCGGTGAGTGTGTCCCATTTGCAATAATAATAGTACGTCCTGGAGGAACCTGTCTATAGGTTGTAAGTTGACCCCGAACGACACATAGATGGTGTGTGGAACCAGAGTCCATAATTCACTCTATAGCATCAGATCGACAAGAACTCGTGAGTGCATAAGTACTATCTGAGGTGTTGGTGGAGGCTGATGCAGCAACATCTGAAGGGCTCTCAGAGACTGGCGAAGGCGTCACAGGAATAGATGGAGGTATAAGACCCCTCAGACGAGCTACAAAGCCATCAAAACGTTAATCCAAGGAGGAGGCAGCTAAAGGCTCAATCTGTTCAGCCACTCGTGCAGAAGCCGAAAATCCATGCTTGGAGTAGCATGTATCCTCGGTATGTCCAGAGCGATGACAATAAGTACATGGTTGGCGAACACGACATCCTCTTCCCAAGGTCCACGACCACGAAACGAAGAAGAACCACCGCGAGCTCGGGATGTTGTCATTGCTGACGAAGACTGATTGGTAGTAGACGATGGAACAGTAATACGGCCGAGTCTGCGAAAAGCTTCCTTTATAGGAGGAATAGTTAAGTCTGCCAAGATCTGAGAACATGTCGCCTCGTATTCTGGATCAGGTGCTGCCAGGAATACTCGCACAATGGTGGCATTCCTATAAGTCTTCTGCTGCTCAGGAGTAGACGTAAGGGGCATAAAGCCGTACAGCTTCTCAAACGTCCCACGTAGGGATGTATATAAGGAGTGTAGTGGTCGTCCATTCTGCTCTACAATACCCCAACAAGATGAGAGTCTCACAACCAAGGCCCTAAAACGTTAGTTTTGGTCACCATTTCGGTGAAAGCCTGAAACAGAACTTTGATCGAATTTCGTTTGAATTTTGATCGAAATTTTTATCATTTTTTGTACTAGGGCCCCCATATTTCGACCATTTCGATCGAATTTCGATTTCGACTGGATATCGATATTCGACAGAAATTTGACTGAATTTTGCTGAAATTTGAGGCCATGCTCACAACTCATACAACCAAATAACAAAATTAAGTTGCAACCTTAAACTAATCTAAATAATTTATTGCAATTAAAACTCAAATCTATGTGCAATAGAACTAGTATGTGTAGTTGTATAATAAATTGAACATGATGTATACAAGAACATTGAGCTTTGCTTGTTCCAGGCAATCTTTCGTTTTTGCATGGACCTATATATAGGAATATACAAGTATGCAAGGTTTAACATGAAAACACAAATACAAAATAAACATAATGCTTAGATAAAAAAATGGTCAGGTGCAATGCAAGTAACCAAAAGTAAAAAAAGTCGCCAACTCGAGGATTACGCCTTCGCCTCGCACCTTAAACGCCTCAAGCCAAGTCAAGGTGTACGCCCCACCCAGAGGACCTGAGACGTGTGCCTCGGGGTGACTTTGGCACGCCTCGCCTCGAGGCACCGCATTTTAAAACCATGGTCCCAAAGATGTGAGGGACTTGGTGAAGGCCAGCTTGAACGGGAAGAATGATAGGGATATATAGTAGCATAAAGGGCAGGAGGGATGAACAATTCAAAGAGTTCATGTTTGAGAAAGAGTTGAGTTCAACGTCCTCTCTTATTCAGATGATGATGACTTTATATACCCGCTGATACTCAGATTGCAGCATAAAGGATGACATACAGAAGGGAAACAAAAGATCTATGAGGAGCAAGATAAAGAGGAAATAACTTGGTGGTGTACGATGTAGCTTCGATGGTGCTGGTACCAGTGGGAGTGGTTCTGAAGGTGCATCAATACCACCACATATCAAAAAACACAAAGAGAATAGACTGGAACCCTTCTTGACGAGGAGCATGTCCATGTAGTACAAGCCAAGCAAGGATCTGAGGTAGAAGATGGTGAGCATGTTCATCAATGCACGGGATGAAGTGGGCAAAGCCACCAACAAGCTCTTCTTTGGAGAGAGAGCATTTCTACCAATGTTGCTATCGAGCTATTTTTACAACATGCAATTGATGAGATCGTTGAAGTAGGAACAGGAGTGAAGGCTCCCACATCCTACGAGATAATGAACAAATATCTCAGGATGGAGGAGATGAATGAATCAACACCGAACTAAGGAGAAGATGGCCAGAGTATGAGATAACATTGATGTGCAATGGGTGGATGAGCTACACGAGGAAGCAAATCATCAACTTCCTCGTTATTGCTATGGGAAGACGATTTTTTTGAAATATATTGATGCATCTGAACATGTGAACGACCACAAGTACCAGCTGAAGTTAATGGACATCATCAAAGATGATGGGAAAGAGAACATTGTCGAGACTGTCATGGATAATGGTAACAACTTCAAGAAAATGGGGGAAACAATAATGAAGTCTAGTAGTTATGATATTTTTGGAAATCGTGTGCTGCATATTGTATTGTTTTAATTATGAAGGACCAAGGTTGCAAAAGTCGGTAGTCGGTACTCGATCGGCTGCGTCACTGACTAAGGATTAATTGGCAATCGGACGACTAGTCGGACTTTAATCGGCTTTGTACTTTATGATTATTTTAAATATATAATCCATTTTTATACATATATCTACATAGATTTTGTACATTTTTATACTACTATCATAATCAAACAAAAGAAGTAATTGAATTTAAGTAAACTATTAAACATATTATAATAAGTTTTCTTATTAAAACATCAAAACATAAAAAAAACATGGTATCTCCAAGCAAAAAATGATCGACTAATGTACCTACTCGGAATTAGTCGGTACACGGTCGACCATCCCACTGACTAGACTAGTCGGACCTATTAGTCGGACCAGTCGGGAGACTTTTACAACACTGTGAAGGACTTCGGCCAGAGGAAGGTGGTCTCAAAGATTGTGGAGAAAGTACGGACGATCATCATATTCATTTACAACAGTTACAAAGTGATAGTATTGATGAGGCGAATGTGCAATGGTGAACTAATGAGCCCTGGCATCACACGCTTTGCAACCAATTTTATAGTATTGCAAAGCCTTAAACAACACAAGGTTAAAGATCATGTGTTGTCAAGGTGAATGGTTTGAAATACATGAAGCTCTGACTGCAGGAGGAAAGAAGCAGAGACATTGATCAATGATCTTCACTTCTAGGATGGTGTGGCTCGGATAGTAGACGACGACAAGAAGTTGACCATGGGAGTGATCTACGAGGCAATGTGTTGCATGAGAGAGAAGA
Organism: Ottelia alismoides; assembly: GCA_037367405.1. NCBI lineage: Eukaryota > Viridiplantae > Streptophyta > Magnoliopsida > Alismatales > Hydrocharitaceae > Ottelia > Ottelia alismoides. Next base: position 155,467 of record JAZKJV010000783.1, read on the forward strand.
TCAAAGAAGGAGTTGGGAAATGATACAAAGCATGGTTAGATATCATAGATAAATGTCGGTCCAAGATACTCTCACGTCCTCTTCACAAGGCTGGTAAGCATTATATAATAAATCTATTTTTTTACACTTTTGATATCACTTTTGATGGATTAAAATCTAAGAATAATGCATGCTCGTGTTGTGTCCAGCTTATTACTTCAATCTCAAGTACTAATATAAGAACTGTCTCGGTACAAATACTGACATTCTAGTAGTTGTACAAATTGTGGTGGAGAAGCTTGTCAAGGATGAGAAGACACAGACCTTATGCATGAATGAAGTAATTTGGAATCTAGACTCCTAGAGTGGGACTAAGAAATATTCATTAAAAGTATTATGTGACAATTTATGACTTCAAATAATGTGCAGGTCAAGTACTTTAGGGATGCTTTGGGTTCCTTCGGTATAACTACCGCGGTTAATGGACGGGGTAGTACTCTTCCTGATAAGGACAAAGACGAATAAGTCCATTGATTGTGTTGTGATGTATCACTATTATTGATTTATCTCCTTTTGGATTTTCGGAATTGAATGGTGGTTATTGCACGAGATGGAAGCTCCCAACCTACTGAAAGTGGCAGCGAAAGTATTGTCTCAAACTGTGTCTGTTGGTGGTTGTAAGAGGAACTGGAGTACATTCAACATGATCCATTCGAAGAACAGAAGCTCCATGATCTTGTCTATGTACACTACAACTTGAGGCTAAAGATGAAACATGTAAGGGAGTGCCAAGACAAAGAGGACTACACAGACCCTATCGATCTTGCATACATTTTCAAGATGCACGACGACGATGCTGATGAAGACGTTCTCCAGACGTGGATGGATTCCAATAGTGCTTTCATACTTGATCTGGAATACTAAATGAGAATATAAGCCAGTAACTGGGAGCAGATGTATGTGACTATCTAGTTATATCCGGGCGGATTATAGACCTTCTTGGAGGGTTGGATGTTGAGGTCGATACAGTTGTTGATGAAATTCTATCCACTAATTCCAATTCCAAATCCAAATCCAAATCAAATGATGATAGCGAAGATGATGATGATGATGGTGATCGTGGCGGATATGGTGAGGGTGAGACATATTCAGAGGGGTCATCAGGGGATGGTCACGGACCACGTGATAAAAGATTCAATGAAGGGATCCACGCAGGACGTGAATATAAGGACTGACAAAGGAATGCACATGGACAACTTGTTCCAAGTCTGAATCCAGAACCTATGGATTACAAAGGATATGTTTGTGGCCATCATTCTACCAACAGCTAAATGGATGATTTGATATCATCTGTAGGCACCTTGAGCTGCATGGACATTGACAACTCATATCGTGGAAGAGCGTCAAATCCCCTGGGCGGATATCGATCATTACATGATGAGAGATCATTTAACGTCTTCCCAGAATACTTTAATGCTCCTCTTCCTGGACCTCCTCCCCATGCGTGTACAGTATGGTTACAGTAGGTATGGAGGACATAACAGTTGTATGATGAGAACTACCAAGGTAGCCAATTCGAGCAGAGCCAGGGCAACTACTTTGGTAATGACAGTTATGCTTTCTTCCCTGAGTACATGCATGTGCCTCCTCCTCTGCAGAAATCCACTCCGTCGTCGTCGTCGTGAGGATCTCAAGCCAGTACTTCGCAATCTAGTTGTGTCCTTCGTGATACCAGATTTGTGATGCTTATCATCATAGCGGGATATTTATAGACATTGATGACCATCAATGCATGCAGTATGTGATGAAATACAAGGCCATGTACTCGTATATGACATGGAAAAAGCACCGTGAATTCATTGAGTCTGTGATGTGTTATGAGAGACAACAAAGAAGGGGGGCGATTCAGATCCACTGCAGAACCCTTGTAACTGAACTGAATTCATGACCAGGTAATATCTTTTATTGCATTAATCACTCATGTGCATGATGTCATTTACTTTTGTGAATAAATGTTTGTCACTTGTTGTAAGACTATTTTTAAGCGTTAACAACGATATGTTTGATATGATAGATATGTCATATGTGTGGCATACTGTCATAGTCATAGAGGATCGATATATGTGTTATAAGTATAAGCCCATAAGTGTATATATATTGTTTCATTGTTTGAAGAACCCATATGAACTCCAATTCCAATATCTAACAGATTGCAATATGATCGATATGTTTGATATGTGTGATATAAGAGGCATAGATGAGCGATATGTGATATAATTGTGTATTTATAAGTTATTTATTGTTTTAATAACTTGGATGATCTTATTTTACACAAAAAATTGAAAAAAAAATAGCTTTTTGAGCCATTTCTGAGATTTCCGCCAAAATCATTGAAATTTCCCGAAATTTCACTGAAATTTCGATTTCCAGGGTATGAAACGAAATCGAAATTGAGATTTCGAACCTTGTTCCAAACCAAACATATCAGCACTCTTATGCATATCAATGCCTCACAAGCATCTATATACCTATTTTAAAGCTAAGTTTTCACCCAGCTTCTTATACAACATGGCATGCAATATCTTGAGCTTCCTCCATTCGATTTCTCGATTCCCCTTTCAGAAGCTCGACAACCTCTCGCCCAAACCCGCCCTCTTGAAGGCCCTTCCTTCGTTGCCACCGAGACCTCTCAAGCGCTCCCAAGTCCCAACAGTGTATCGACGATTTCACGGAGGAAGCTATCCTTGAGGGGCTTATAGATCATGCACCAACTCCTCCATCGCCTCTCCAACCACCACCTGCCTCGCGATTTTCGCGACCTCACCGGCCACAACATCTCCAGCTTCACCTTCACGGTTATCTCCATCATCGATCGCACCGGCCATGCTA